>JAPZEB010000011.1:21227843-21255481 GCA_029783705.1 Chaetodon striatus
TATGGAAACATGGCGACCACCCTCACTCCAGGTCTCTCCCCAGGTAGCCCTGGTGATTAATAGTGTGTATTTTCAGCTGCAAATCCCTTTAGCGTTGTTAACTAAAGTATGTAAGCACCACTAGCTGTGTTAACTGTGCTAACAGAGCTAACAGTGAAAACATAACTAACAATGCAGAAGCGGTTTATGGTTCAAAATTACGCTGCTCACTCACTGCGGTGACCTCGGGGGAGAACAGAGGGTGGGCACAGTGTTTCCACAGCAATGCTGATGGTTCGGGATGGCATACCAGCAGTAAATCCCTAATAAACGGTGGCACCAGCTCCCACCAGTAAACTTAAGAGAAGCAAAATTAACCTATAGGCCGACATTTGTTACTGGTCAAAAATATTCTCGGCAGGTAAACAATTAGGGGTAAACTGTTAACATCTCTAATTCTCTTAATCCTTTTAATGACAGTAAAAGTGTATTGAAAATCATTTTCCAACTATATTCTCTATACCATTGAAATGGTTGTGCATTTTGTGGCTTTGGGGACTGAATATTACAGCACATTTGCTTGACATGAAATGTGTGAACCCTGTGGATTGGGCTGATGTGAGGTATTTTAATGTTTGACCAATGGTTGTTGGATTTTTAAGATACAGTACCTTATAGTTTGTCACTTTTGGAAGCTTAGAAATGCCTACCGTAAAGTGATAAAGCAACGCAGTTTAAAAGTGGTTATCAGGCTATTGGTAAGAGTACTGTGTTGTTGATGGTCAGAGTGAAAAGCTGTTGTTGGACAGTGTCCATGCTTTCTCATTAGGGCTTGGCGTCTGGACTTAGGTCACAATGTTAAGACTGGATTACCATGCTGTCTGGAGACGGTTGCTATGAGTTATTTACATCCACCCTTCTTTATGAAAGGGAAAAAATGACGCAACCTCCAGTGTTTGTCTGAGCTGGGTATACAAATGAATGGGCTGCAAAGGATTTTGAAAGATAAGGGACAATGTGTTTGCCAGGGATGCTTTTGTGGTATGACAGGACTTTGAGTGGCCTCTCCAGGTTAGAGGTGTAATCAGATGTGATTGCCAGGAAACACTTTCTCTAATCTTAAAGTAGTTTTTTAGATGTACTTTCCTGGCTGGGGAAGCACCTGTATGGGGCCGATCTATATACCTGATCTGGTAGTGGGAGGTTTTCTAGAGATGGTCTGGCACCGGCCATTACGCAGATCACTGCAGCAGTCCTAAAGGATTTGATCTGATTGAATGTGTGGGGGAGAGTGGAATAGAGGCAGGAGCAGGGATTATCAAAGGCTTAGGGCTTATACTGCTCTGCACTCAGTCATTTTCCTCTGTGCCTCTCTTGCTGATGCAGTGAGAGAAAACGATAGATGGCTATTCCATGGTTGGCAGGCTGATGACCATTAGGTCACTGCACAGTTTGTGTGTCAGCGAGAGGCTTTTTGGACTAGCTCTAAGTGGGTGAGCTTGGAATCTAAAGATCCAAGGTGCCATGAAGGACCCATGTCGTATATGTGGTGTTCGTCTTGTGGGAAGCCAGTGTCGCTGGATCTTCAGCTCATCGGCACAGAGGAAATTACAAATCATCTTGTCCCATGTGCTGGGCTGGGAGGTGACTCGTGACGGTCGTGGAGAGTTCCTCTGTGGGAAATGTGTATTCCAGTTGGAGAAAGTGGTGCAGTGCGATGTTAACATCAGCCAGCTGCAGGATGAACACAACAGTCAGATCCAGAAGTTGCAGGCGGAGAAAGACCACCTGATCCAGTGCATCATCCACACTTACAACAAAAACAACCCAAGCTTGTGCAAGAGATTTGTGGAGAGCACCACCTGCAAGACTCCACTGGGGGTGGGCAGCCCTGATGATGAGGCTGTGTGTCAGCTGGCCTCTGAAGGACAGCTTTTCAGGGAGAGTGGAAGTGGTCACATGGAGAGTCGCATGAGAAGATGTGTGAGTTTGGATCGAATTGTTAGTAAAGGGGCATTTCCGGGACGCTCAAGCCTCAGGAGCAGCAGGCTGGGATCAGGGGCAGGGCTCGATGGCTTTAAAAGCTTTGGTCTCCGAGGCACACGGCACCGTTCACAGAGCATGTACCTTGACTTGGTCCAACGTAAAGGCATACTGCCCAGACCTGGGTTCAAAGGTCGCTCCACATCCTTGCAGTCCCTTAATAGAGACTTTTCCTCAGACACCCCTCCAGACCCTCCGCCCAAAAGAAAACTCAGAGAGCCCAAGGTGTTTGCCACCAGACATGGTGCCACTGATGATCCAGGGGGCAGGGTCCAGGCCAGAGCGCTGCTCCGCAGTTCCTCCAGTCAACCCTCTGTGATCTCTGATCTGATCCAGCTCCTGCGCTGCATCTCCAAGCAGCAAGTGTCTGCCCCTGCAGGAAGTCACATCCCCGTCCTGAGGAAGTTAAATACTGGCCCTCTTAACCCAAGAGCCAAGCGCAGACACAGGGAGGCAGAATTGAAGTCTCTGCAGGACCTTACAGAGGAATTTGATGATGAATACACTCCTGTTAGAGTGGAGGTAGTTCTCCCAGCTGGGCAAAACGTTGTAGCGCCGGTAATGAGCTGTGACACAGAACAGCTTTGCTGCTTAACATTGCTGGTATTAATGCCTTTTTCCCCTCTCTGCTTTTATGTGTTGTCTGGATTTGTTGAGTAGCAGAATGAGGTTAGCCGATTGGAGTCCTGCAATAAGCTGCTGACTGAAGAGCTCACCCAGATAAAAAGCACCAATGAGAACCTGGCTGAAACACTGGAGGACATCCAGAATCAAAACAAGGTACACAGAGACAACATTTTGCTTCATGAAATATTTTTGTAGTAGATTGAGGGGTTTCTTTATATGAGATCATTTCTTTGTGTAAACAGACCCTGCTGGGGAAGCTGGAGGAGAAGGAGAATGAACTCAACTCTGAGAGGAAAAATGCTCTAAAGAGAGACAAAACAATCCAGGGGCTTACTCAGGTCTTTAAGGAAAAGGAAAAAGAGGTAAGGTTCATACTTAACTTTTTATTGGAGTCATAACAGTTGCTGTTAACTGTGACTTCACCTGTCTGTGCTCTCTTTCTTTTTTGTGTTGCACAGATTGCTGAGCTGTGTCATGAAATTGAGGACAGGGATGACGCTTTGGCCAAGGCTAGAGAGGCAGCACATAAAGCCCAGCTGCAGAAATACCAGGCAAGTCCTGCACCTTTTTAGTGAGCCAAATTTTATAGAGGGCTAACCCTTGACTTTATATGATAATGATAATTTTAATGTTAATGGCTCCTTGTGCCTGTATATTCACATATTATATTACTTAGAGGTCAGTATGTTGTAAAATGTTTAAGAAGCGCGATTGCAAAGTATATTTATCTTCATCTTAGTGCCAAATACACCCTGCAGCCTTTGTAAAGATAAACATGTCTTGCATGTCCATCAGGGAGCAGAGGAGCACCAAAATCTATTAATGGCAAAGCAAACGGAGCTTGCCCAACTCCAGGGTGAACACCATGCCAAGGTGCTTGAAGCCCAAAAGCTACAGCGCAGCCTTGACAGAAAAGAGCAAGAGTTGGGTGACTTGCAGCAGGCAAAGGACCAGCTAGAAGTGGAACTGGAGGACCTGCAACAGCAGAAGAAAAAGGGAGACAAGGCCCTCAATGTAAGACAGCTGGAGGACAGTGGTAGTCCAGTAAATATTTCCAACAAAACCAGAAAGCTATCAGGTGTTTTAAAATCCCTTTTTCTGTTATCTGTCACCATTCAAATATTGTATTTTGTATTTAAGTGTTATCATTTCTCTCTCAAGGATCTGAACAATCAGCTGAAAAAGCTGAGTGGTGAGATCGGGGACAGGGAGAGTGCTCTTGAGCAGCAGTACCAGGAGCTGCTGGATCAAACCAAAAGAAAAGTGCAGGCCCATGAGGTCACCATCCAGCGGCTGACATCCACTCTCGCAGATAAAGAGCAACAGCTACAGGTGACACAACAACACAGAGGGATTCTAAACCAAAAGATAAAAGTCTCTTTGTGAATATTGCTGTTTTCCTCCATTGGAGATAGTTGGCATTTTTAATTGTTTTTTTCTCCTGTGTTCATCAGGAATACATAAACATGGTGAGAGACTTTGAGCAAAGCAAAAGTCCAGGAGGAAACGATAATGTGCTTTCCAAGCTGCGGCAAAGGCTGAAAGAAAAGGAGAGGGCTTTGGAGGTGCGTATTCTTTCTATGTAATCTTATCACCACAATGACTATAATTTGATTCTGACATCCCTGTGTTTGTTCCCTCACAGCAAGCACTGGATGAGAAGTTCGCTGCCATTGAGGAGAAGGACAATGAGATACATCAGCTGCAGCTGTCTTTAAGGGAGAAGGAGAGAGACCTGGAGAGGCTCAATAACTTGCTCTCTAACAATGAGGAAACCATTAATGTAAGCAGCCATGACCATGGTTGAGTGGGGAAAAAATAAAGTTTAGCCTTTGCAGTAATGAAATTGTTTTTAGGAGATTGGGCTCTAATCTGATCCTTTTTTTTTTTTTTTATCATTCCTCTCCTTCCAGAGTTTTGACAGTTTGATCAAGGAGAAGGATGTGGAGCTGCAGCATCTTTCAAACACACTAAAGAACCTGCAGAGAGCCAAGCAGGATGTGGAAGATAACTTGAACAGATCACTGAGGGAGAAGGACTCCATTATAAGCCAGCTGCAGCGCTCCCTGGAGGGCAAGACAAAGGATCTGGATGTCAGTTGAAAAATAGTCTCTTTCACACCCCCCATGTTATATTTACAGCCACTCAGCACAATGTTTTTTTTTTTTTTTTTTTACCATTCTGACTTTTCTGACGAGTTCGGAATACAAACACTTTCTCCTTGGATATTTCTTAGATATTATTAATTTTCCTAACTCTTGTCAACCTCTGTTTTTAGGAAATGGCTGAATCAATGCTGAGCCAGTCGCAGACTCATGCACGTGACCTTGCTGAACAGATGGGCCAGAGGTTAAAGGTCACAGAGGCTATGTTGGCTGAGGCTGTGAAAGCCAGGGAAAGGCTGGTTGCTGACAATGAGAGTGCTGTGGAAGGACTGTTGGCTACAATCAGCAGCAAGGATCAGCTCCTCAAGGTTAACATTTATTAATGAAAACATTTCCAGTTGTTTCAGGGATTACTGTAAAACCTGAGCCCAATTAAATGCCAATGCACTTTTACTAGCCGGGTGTGGCTGCACATGTAAAACTGACCCTGTAAAGGGCCCCCTGCCATCACCTAGAAACTACCTGAAAAGGTAGTTTGGAAAGTTTCGGTGAAGAAAATTTTCTGATATGAAAATATCTGAATAAATGAAATAGTGGAAGGTCAAATTAAGTATTAAAATTATCAAAGGAGGCAAAAACCTTGTTGATAAAAAGTAGTTTAAAATGAACCAAGCCTCTCTCCTTCCACTAAGAGAAGACTGGGTCAGTGCTGAGGCACAAATAGATGGTTGTCTCAGATGGACAATAGTGGGGAGAGAGACAGTGATTTTAAAGTGACATCTAAACTGCTTCAGAATATTTACAGTAAATAAGATAATTGGGTTAGAGGTGTACTTAGCGGGGTATGAATTTAGCAGGGCGCAGATCAAAGCTGATAAAGCGATAGAGCTGCATGAGGGAGCTTTGTGGCTCCATGTTGTGACAAATAAATGCTGGTCTCAATTAGATGCAAGGTGTGGTTGCCAATGACCCTTCAAAGCAGTTTATTTTTACAGAAGTCCCTTGGATGCAACCTCTTAAGACCACCGGGTTGTCGGCTACTTGCTTGAGCTAGTTCCTAGTTTGCTTGGATCGCACATACAAATATAAGTGAGGGTCCACTGATCAAATCAATCAAAAACAGTTGTTCATATAAAGTAACCCAAGTTATCTAGTCGATAGCTCACTGTCTGCTTTTTGCATTTCATTTTGTCCGAAAAAAATATATAAAATGGTGTATGGTGTATCTTTTGCTGGGGTCTCTACCAAACAAGCATGTTCCCTAACATCTGGAATATGATTTGTAGGCTAGCAAATGAATAATTTGTAAGTAATATATAAATCGATAGCCTAATTTTTATACAAGCTAAGTAAACATTACAGCATGTTTAATTGCCATTTAATTGGCCCAATTGGCCCATCCCATATAGATGCTTATCTCAGAGATATGCTGATTAAGCTCAGTGATTGAAGCAAATTAAAGCTTGAGCTATTAATTTAATTTTTTCAGTACTTCAGGGGAACTTTGTAGCAACAAATGGTGATAGAAAAAAACAAAGATAACGAGACCATTTATATGTGCAGGATGTGAGCAAACATCACAACCTGTCATTACATTCATCTGTTCTTTCTTTTGTCTCTCCAGGAGTCTGCTGAGCACTACAACCGCATGCTGTCTGAGCGCACTCAAGAGATTCAGGAACTGAGAAAGCATCTGTCTGACAAGCAGCAGCAGCTCGCCACTGCTGAGAAGCAGAGCTCCACAACAGCCCAGGAGGGTTATTTAGAGACTGCAGAGCTCAGAGCCCAGCTTGCTGAAAAAGAAAGCCTCATCAACGTAAGTTCCTCTGGGATACAGCTCAGTCACTCAGCTGTAAAATATGCTGGGCTTAGAAGCGCAGCAAGACGAGAAATGAAAACTCCCAAGGAGAATAACAAATAATACTCCTTCCCTTCATTCTGACTTCTAATGACATGGTGGCCTATTTTGAAAAAAAGTTTCAATTGTAGACATTTGAGTGTACTGACTTTTTATCTTTGTAACTATGCAGAAGCTTCTGCAGCGTGGTCAGGAGAGAGACCAGTTTCTGGCAGAGATGAGGCAGAAGGAGGAGCCGGAACATGTGTTGGAGCTCAGACAAACTATCCAGATCATGCAGGAAAGGTTGGACGAGAGGGAAGGTGAGACCTTTAGAGCTTTAACTCTCTCACTAGTTATTTTTAAATTAGAGAGAGTACATATCCGTCCTACATTTGACTCTATTTTGTCTGCACTGAAGCTGAGCTGTCCAGGAGGAACAGTGAAGATAATGTGGAGAACATTTCACTCTCTAAGAAGACGGTCGTCGTCCTGAAGAAGGAGCTCGCACAGAAAACAGAGGCATTAAATAAAGCACTGAAGAGGGAGAATGAGCTGAAGGTCAGTCGGTTTTAAGCATTTGGCTTGGCCATAATCGGAACTTCCGCTGACAAGTTCCTTTTTGTGTAATCCCCTACTTTATTTTCTCGACGTCCAGATTTCTTTGGCAGAGCTACAGTCATTGCTATCTGAGCTCGAGGGTCGCCATGAAGGGCAGGCTGCTAATATTGAGTCCCTGACTGCCACTCTGAAGACCAAGGATGAGATTATCGATGTAAGTATTCACTCATTCACAGAATCAAACTCAGTCAATGAAACACACAGCAGCTTTGGATAAGGAGCTTTTCTTCTGAATGCATTTGAACCCAGCAGCCTCTCCTCTAGGAGAACTCATGTTTTCTTTATGTCTGTGAGCAGGTTCTCCACCAGCGCCTTGGTCAGAGAGGGGACAGCCGGGCTGATCATACCCAGGATCAGGTCATTGGTTCTGGCATGGAGAGATCACTCCCTGGGCTTCCTCAGAGAGAGAGAACCATGATTGGTGGCGATAGCCAGCAAGAAGTAAACTAAACGCATTATCAGCTTTTCTGCTGAATGAAATACCAGACATCAATGTATTTTACACATATACTCTGACATTAAGACTATTCATGTCCTGTCATTAAGGTTTTGCCCAACCTTATGGCCTTGCAACAGGAGCATGATGCTCTGAACAAAGCACTGAGAGCCGAACAACAGCTCTACTCCAGCCTGGTTAGGACTGTTAAGGAGCAGGACAGGTAGGGATGATGGTCACTGTAACAAAAGAAATCACTGCAATTAGTTAAAAAAAAAAAAATCCCTGAGTAGCTTGATTTACGTGATTAATAATCCTTACTCTGTGTGTTTTGCAGTGCCCAGCGTCTCCATGCTCTGCAGCTGGAGCTGACAGCAGTGCAACTCCTGAGGCAGCAGCTAGAGGAGAGCATCAAAACTAATGAGGAGCTAAGGGACGACTTGGAGAGAGAGATACACAGAGCCAAACTCAGAGAAGGTGCAGTGCAAACACACTGGGTGGTAAATGACGAGGGGAACTGAATAAAGAATATTCCCCTAAATCCTACACACTGAACCTTTAAGTTGTCAGAAGAGTTAGGAAACTATAGCTCAGGGAGACATATATCCATAGCTCCTAGGGGAAACACACAGAAACACACCTGTCTTCTTTGTCCACCGTGTTTACTCTAATAATATCTCCTGCTGAAAAGCTCACATCCCCTCTTTTTTATCTGTCACCTCATTCGGCATGTACGCCTAATTGTTCCTCCACTCATCTTTGTGCTCTTTATGTTCACTGTTCTTTGCATCATCACCTCCTCATCTGTATGTTTTGTCCACAGTAGAGTTGTTGTCTCTGTCACTCTTTAAATGTAATGGCTCCACACTGTTTCTCAGTTTGTCTGTGAAGTGAATAAAGGCTGCTGTTGGCCTCTCTTCCTGTCTTTCACTTTTAACATGCTGTCTGTTTGCTTTCACTGTCCCATTAAATATTTGGTTTCTGTTGATCGCATCACCTCTCCATCACCCCTCAGCCCATCTAACCATCTGTCACGAGTCAGATTTCATTGCGTAAACATGTCATTATATAATAACATTGAGAAAGGTATTAAATTTTTTTATACTGCTGTAAAATCTCAGGGTATCCTGAAATAGATTCTATTAAAAAAAATCCCACGTTTTGATCTTATGACATCACATTGTCAATGTATTAAATACAGTTGGCAACATGCAGGCACAGCCTTGAGTTAAAAGTGTCACTATACGGTCAGGTATTCATTGAAGCCAAATGGCTTCAGCATCAGTCCACATGCATGTGTGTGCTCGCCAGCATGTGCATGTCAAGTGAGTTTTACCCCCCTGTCCCTGTCTGAAGAGAGCCAGGTGTGTAAATAGGTCAGCTGTAAGTAACAGGCCCCTGGCTCATGTTCACACTGACTGACTGCAAGATAGATGTAGCTACAGTAATTAGTACATTTCCACATTCATTGCTGTGTTTATATCATCCGTTTAATATACAGTGCATACAATGTATGCATGCTACAGTAAACAAGCACTAAAAACACAGCAATTAAATGTATACATCTATATATTTTTTGGAACGTGTTTTTTTTTTTTTTTTTTTAAGATGCTGGTTTAAACTCGTGGCAGGTTTTCTACCAATACATTTTCTTATTCAGCTTGTAGTATGGTGATTTAATATGTGTTAAACAAGCAGGCCAAGAAATATATATATATATCTGTTTTTCTCAAGTAAGAATATTAGCTGGTTTAATTTTGCATTAGCATTTTTACCTGTTTTTACTTTCTGATATTAAATGCTTTATGTGATTATTTATTTTTTTTTTTTTAATTGCATTAAATGTAGTCACTCTTTCAATTATCAAAATCATCATAAACTAAAATTCTAAAAGTTCAATTTGATCTCTTGTTCTTCTCCAGAGCTGCATGTCATCCTTTATCCTTTATCATCCAAACCTGTGCCTCTCTTAGCTATCCATATATGAACCTAATGTTTTTGTAGTTGTAAAACCCAGTAGCAGTACACAGTAACCTAATGACCACTTTCACATGAGGTCATTGGTCATATCAAGTCTTGGACTCTTTTTAAACTTTCATGTCACGCTTATCTCGGCCAAAATAATTGCGATTTACAGTATTATCCTGATAGCCTTTAGAACATGCTTAAAACTCTTAAAATGTCATTAAAACATACCGGAATCACGTTCAATTTAAAATTTCAATTTCTTTTATAAGGCCCAATATCACAGATCACAATTTGCCTCCGAGGGCTTTACAGCATACATCCCTCTGTCCTTTGGACGCTCACAGCTGATAAGGAAAAACTCCACCAAAAAAACCTTTAACGGGGAAAAAACTTTTCTGTTTGCATTTGGTTAAGAAGTATTTTATTGTATCACAAAGAGGACACACTTTTTTTTAGTGAACATCATTTTAAGTGAAAAACAAATAATCTTAAAAAGCCTGGGATTTTAACTATGTGAAATGGCATCATAACTTTTGATATGAAATATGCCAGTGCTTGATAATGGAAATTCCCCACAATCAACTTATTCTGAGTGTTTTTATCGAGATTTGCAATAAAATTGTGTATCGTCCCTTTCCTATTGTGAATCATTGTGAATTGATTAGAAACATTCTGACAGGAGAACACTTACATTTACCTTGTCATACAGAGATTGTGCATGTGTAACCTTCTGTCTATCTGTTCAGGTATGGACCTGATTGACCCTAAAGAACTGGAGAGCATGAGACACCAGCTTGAAGATGCGCAGCGCTGGAACGCCTCTCTGCAGGCTCGTTTAGGAGCCATACAGAACCGTGGAGGAGGAGTTGGTGGAGCCAATGATGGCGGTAAGAGTAGAAAAAATACCCATTATTTCTCATTTCAGAGTTTTGGCACATTGAAGTTTTTTTGTTACACGTGACTCTAATGTTTTTCAGGTGACACTTTGAGTTTCATCGCAGATCAGACTTCCTACATGAGTATCTGTGTGGGAGAGGGTCAGGATGACAGCTTGTCCCAACTGTCTGCACAGGAGCTCAAGCAGAAGGTGAACATTTGGGGAAAAGTATTGTCTCTCTATCTAATAAACATAAGAGCAGATTTTAGCTAGTTGGCAAAACATGTCACCAAAAAACGTAAAACATAAAAAAAGAAAATCATCAGTCATGCAAATGGATTAAAAATGAGTCCCTCTGTAGGTGCTGGAGCTTCAGGACTGTGTCAGCAGACTGCAGACTTTAAACAATGAGCTGCAGAACCGGCTATCGTTATTGGAGAAGTCAGACCATGATGCATACAACAAGGAAGACAAAGAGGCGGCCAGTGGTAGCCCCTTGAAACAGGTTAGAGGCCACAAAAGACAAAGAGCTGCAAATGAACAGAGAAAAATGTGCTGGAAGTTGTGGCGTTTAAGTTTATCTTAACACTTTCAAAGGGAACATAACTGTCATTTAATAGCAAATTTTTGTATAGTGTGTTCACATTTAGCAAATACTGGATCAATCATGTCTGAGTCCATGTCTAACATCCACCTTTATTAGCTCCTTTCTAACCTTTGTACCTACATCTTAACCTTTGCTCTGTCTAGCCTGTTACAAATGTGTCTTTACTCTGTGGTATTGTATGTCTTATTTCTCTAACAAGTGTGTTTCTTGTCTGTAGTAGAAGATCCTCTTTTTCTCCTTCACCTTTCCTAACCAGTCCCTGTTTTTCTTATCTCTGTGTCCCATGAAATGCTCTCTCTTCGCCATGCCACATTAGACACGTCATACCATTCTGCTGTTGCTGTGCAGTGTTTTATGGATTCTGTTCCCTCATTAAGTTTTCTTTTACCGAGCCATGTGTGTCACACTCGCCTCCCATCCCATTACTCTAGCAGCTTGAGAAGATGCAGCCCGCTTACAATAACAGGACTCATCATTCTGGTCAGGATAAACACAGTCAGACAGACATCAAACTAGGACAGGTATGAGCAGACAATCATTTTTAAGACTTTAAAGAGCTTTTTAAAAAAAAAAAATGGGACAAAATTAAATACTATTTTTTCATCTAATTTGAACTGTATTTCTGAACTTTCCTTTTAGATGGTGTCTGGAAAGTTGTTTGATGATATGGACAGTGGTGTTGGCCAGAGTAGAGAGCATGCTCACTCTGGCAACGACACCTTAGACACTGGAGACAAAGATTCTCGCCAGAGGAACACGGATGTTATGGCACTTAAATCCCTGCTGAGTCATTGTGGGGCCTCATCAGTCTCACACCTTAGGTTGGTCTCTTCTTCAGCAGTGTCCAGATTCTACTCTTTATTTTTCCTCTAAGGAGCCATGTCCATTAAAACGTTTCTTCCTGAGGCCAGTATCTAATTCTTTGCAATGGGAGTGCTCTTAATTTATGCTATATCACAAATGCTAGCAGCGTGTTGAGGCACTGAATGTCTGTTATATGCTGAGCACTACAAGTTTTGCAGTTTATTTTTGGGGAGCTGGGAGAAAACATTTTGGTGGACACAGGCCTTAGAGTCAGTGGGTCAAATAAAAACTAATCAGATTCCCCTTATTGCAGGGAGGAGCTGCTAAAACTTAGATCAGAAAATGTGGAGCTGCGGGGTCTCCTGAAAGAACAAAAATCTACTGAGTGCAAAGAGAAAGAGAGCACAGATGCCTCAGGAAGCAGCAGCGACGGCCAGGCTGAATTGAGAAAGAGTGCAGAAACACTGCAGGCCATGTCAAAAGGGCACTCCAAGGTCATTAATCCGTCGAAGGAGAAGGGAGAGAAGAACTCACATGAGGTGTCAGATGGGGAGAGCCCTGTCACCACAGAGGGAAAGGAGAGTTCAATAACTAAAGACCAGTCACACAGCAAGAGTGCAAAGCAGCATGTCGCAAGGCATGGGGTGAGTTTGTTTTATGGTAGGATCTCAAAGAAACATTACTTTGCTTTTGCATTAGGTCTAACTGTCAGTGTTAATCATATCTGTTTCATTGGTAGGCTGGTGGTAAATCTCGCCTCCCAGTCCCTGTGAGGCTGAGAGTGGAGGCTAGCAGCAGCAGGCAGGCTGTGAGCTCTGACCATCTTGAACATGATGCACTTCAGCACCTTCATTTGGATGGTGTATATGGGTCTGACCAGCAGCTGCATCCAGACTCTGACTCCCCCATGTCACCCCAGCACAGCACTTCCCCTTCTTCTACACTCAGATATGCACATCGCACAGGCAGTCCAGTCGAGTCGGACAAGGGCTCTGAAGCTGGAACATCACTGGATCACACCCAGCCCGACTCCGCACTTTTCACTCAGCTGGAGCTTCTCCACCAGGAGTGTCAGGAGAAGGAGACCCTGATCAATAAGCTAAGTGACCAGCTAGCAGATTGGGAAGAGCTCCACGCTCAGCTCCAAGAAAAGGACCGGCTCAATCGCCAGTACGTGGAGGCCTTACAGGCTGCAGAATCCACCATTGCTTATCTGACTGCCTGCAGTCTGGACAGCCAGGGTGGATTTGGGTCACACACCAGTCCGTGTGCAGGTTCTGGCATTGTGGGTTCAGATCCTGCCCTTTACAGCAGGTGCATGGAGCTGCAAAAAGCCCTACAGGAGAAGGAAGAACTCAACACGCAGCTTATAGAGCTTCTGAGCATGGCAGAGAAAGCCATCACCTCCCTCGAGAGCCAAGAAAAGAATCCAGAAATCAGTGATTTATGTTTAAAGATAGACACAGCCTTACAGCAGGTTAATACATCTTCAAATAAACAGAGTCCAAGGGGTGTTTTTGGAGGCTCAGATGACCCTATGCAGGAGTTGCAACGACACACAGACTCTTTGCAGGAGGCACTGTGGCAACAGAAAAGGCTTAACGCAGAGCTGGAGGAAAAACTGAGAGCTGCAGATGCTGCTGCTCAGCTCGGCTACAGCAGAGATCAGAATGGTAAATGCTCAGGGCAGATAGCAGTAGAATCACTTCTGGAGAAGGAGTCAAAGGGAGAACAGGGCAAAATGGGAAATTCTGATGATGTCACTTTAAACCAGGAGATCAAACTTCTGATGAACTGCCTTAGTGCAGCAGAGTCTGCCGTTGCCTCTCTGGCAGCACACTGTACAAACACCAGCTCCTTGGCCTCTGGTAGGTCATCACAGACTGACCCTGACCTGCAGATGAATTTAGACAAACTTCAGAGAGCCCTGCAAGAGAGGAAGGAACTTGGAGAACCCACCCACCCAACCACCCAATCCAGTGGCAAGCAGTCTGCTGCTTCATCTGGACAGCTTCACCAAGAGCTCCATAATGACCTCTGCCGCCTCTACAAGGTCTTCAGTGATCGATCTCAGAGAATGTCTGAACTCCAGGCTTCCTTACAAGAAGAGAGAGGCCGTAGAGAGGAGAATGAGGTCCAGAGGACAGTGCAGGATGTCAAGGGATTACCACCGAGTGTTCAGGTCCAACTGGAGACTCTTCATAAGGCACTGAGGGAGAAGAAGAAAGCATGTAAAAACCTGGAGGAGAAACTAGCCACTGCTCTTACGTCCCCTGAAACTGCACGGAGAGGTGAGAGAACACATTGAGTTTTTTTTGCTCATTTGCCCAAATTATTTCAATTGTGCATAAACAGTTCAAATCTGTAAGAATTTTAAGTTTGTCTGTGTTAAGTTTAACACTTTTGTTAATCCACATTGATTAACAACAACATGAAGGAGAGAGACAAAATTCTGTAAATGATTTCTCCCTAACCCAAAATATATTGCTTCCAATGCCAGCTCTGGAGCAGGATGACAAAGGCGTGCAGGTGGATTTGCAGGACCTGGGTTACGAAACCAGTGGCAAGAGTGAGAACGATAGGGAAGAGAGCAGTAGCACAGGTAGACAGTTATTAGACAGACGTTGCATGTCTGTCTGCTGAATGGACACTAATCTCGAATGTGGATAGATTCTCTCTTTATGTCTGCATGAGGGGTGAACAAAGGCAACTATAACACACTGTCTCTTACCTTGAGAAATGTTTCTTGTTTGGGTCTTATAACGACACTCTACTGGTTTTAACCTGGTATTTCTCTGCACTATTCCCAAATTTGAATGGGCTGTCAATATTTTTGCATGTTTCCACTCTGAGGTTTTGGAATGTCTTTCAAGCACTCATTAACCTGTCACTTTTATTTCTTGTCTTATTATTTCACAGCCCAGCTGTATCTCAAATTATTTTTTTCCTCTTATGGCACTCTCACCATTTGTTTTCCACAACTTGTAATGTCGTCCTGTTCCCTACTTCATTGTTTGTGTGCATTGTATTACCAGATCTAGAGGTTGGTGTGAACCCCAGTTGCAGTGCTTCTAGCCTGCCTTCCCAACACGAGCAGGCCACCTTCTCCTCAACTGAAAACCTGGACTCAACCTCCAGCACCCCGTACCCCAGTTCCCCAGCTCTCAGCTCTGCCAAGGTATTCAACTCACCTTTCACTAAACTTCTCCCCTGAACAAAATCATTCAATCATAACTTATAGGCTGTTACTAGGTACAGGTTACTCCACTTGTTGAGCAGTGCATCAGGCTGTAGAAGGAGAGATACTATGTGCTGAAAGACTTTAAGGGTGGTGTCTCTTTTTAAGCCTTTTCAAAGTCAAAAACACAGCAAAACTGTGCAATAGTTAGCATGTCAGCTGAAAGCCCATAACTAACATCTACTGTGTAGCATTTCCCCACTACACTGGTTGCCACAAACATATCAGAGTGAAGGCTAATGTTAGCAGATCTGTCCTGCTCTGTATTGTATCTGTAGAAGTTTATCCCAGCAAACGTTACCTCAGTTAGCCTTATGTTTTCGAGACACACTGGTTATTCCTCATCCTTTTATTTTGTTTCTTTAAAAGTGAAAAAACTTTTTGAAAAAAACCCCCAAAAAACTGTTATGTTAGCTAGCTCAGTGGTGTTTGGTCAGCCAACAGTAGATATATGCTCTCTTTTGCACGATGATTTGGTTAGTGGGTGTGGTTCGGTAAAATGAAAATAGTTCCTACATGAAACAGCTCACAATGTCTGTGGCTTATCTTGAGTAACCGGGTTGTGATTTCTAGGGAGACTTTGACCATAACAAGTCGAGTGCCATCTGCTTCCATTATATTCAAGGGAAGTCAGACATCTCTATGGCTGATATATCCAGCACCCTGCAACTCACGCCAAAACAATTTAGATTGTTAAATGGCACTACAGTTAAGAGAAAAAAAAAGTAGTTTTGATTTTGGGGTGAAGTGTCCCTTTAAACATGTCATTATGTAAAATGTGCATATTGATGACGCCCTTTACGTTATTCTTGTTTTAAAACTGTTCAGATAGAGACTTTAAAGAGTCAGCCTGGGAGTGTTTCAAACCAAGTCATGGAAATATTAATAAAATACAACAGAAACTGAATTTTATTCACCCTTTACCGTCTGTTTCCAGGTCAGCCTGAAAAGCCTGCAGATCTATGATGAGTACGGTGTTTCCAAAGACCCTCTGCAGCTGCAGGGACAAGTCCGAGAGCTGAAGGTCCAGCTGGAAAACCAGACCAAACTCATCCTCCAAATGCAAAGTCTTCTGCGTAGGAGCTCTCTGTCCAGCGATCTAGTTGCCAACACCTCTGATCCCTTAGCCATCAAGGATCAGGAAGGGACACAGCGGGAGGACCACAGACAAGATAGGAGCTACAGAAGTGGGCAGCTAAGGGAGAAAAAGGAGGGTGACAACCAGGCGATGAAAGATAAAACCAGCCGTCTGAATGTGGACCTGGAAAGAGAGAGCACACTGAACAGAAGCATGAGCGAACAGCTGCAGCAGACCCGCAGCCGCTCCACGTCACCAGCAAGGTCAGCAGTCTTTTACAGCGTATTATCAAGATCATACTATTTTTACATTGAGTTAAAGCTGCACCGTCATTTTGAAAATCAAATCTTGACTTACACTGTCAACTTAAATTTCCTCCCTCCATTTGTCCTCATTCTGTCTTCTCTACAGACTAGACTCCCTGGTGCAGTCGCAGGCCAGGGAGCTGTCACAACTGAGGCAGCAGATCAAGGAGAGCCGCAGGCTTGGAGCCCTGCAGCGCCGGCAGCTTGATGAGCTGAGCAAGGCCTTCAAGGAGCTACTGCAGGCTGGAGAAGTCGATTACTACAAGGGGGAGGCGGTCAAAGAGCAGCTGGACAAGAGCCTGAGCATTCTGGACAGGCTGGAGGGACGGCTGGACAAAGGTAGATTTTAATTACGTTTGTTGTCTTTAAGAAATTGTGCTAATCAGAACCAAACTGCATGAACACAGTTCTGGTATATACATACAATATATACATACACTACAGCACTATCCCAAAATCCACAAATCTCCAGCCAACACAAATAAAGAATCAAGTTAGTGCATTTCTTTAACTTAGTGACCCTTACATAAATGTTAAGAGTAAGTTTCATATTAAAGAACCTATGTTTTAAAAAGCAGCTGTGTTTGAGTGCCTATTGTCCAGAAATGTCTCGATGCTTTAACAGAGGAAACACTAGCCACCAGCACAGAGAGATGAACACAAAAGAGCAGTCACTCGTAACTGATTTTTACAGACAGGTCCTTGACAGCATCTTTTTTTCTGTCTGCTAGGAGATTCTCGTCTGGATAATGAGGACATGGTGGCCCTGGAACTGTCTCGCAGGTAGTCTCAAACTCTCACACAGCACTTGCTTATTGTCAATGTCTCAACTCGTTTGCTTGTATTCAATTTGTCGCTGGTTTATTGGTGGTAGAAAACAAGTGTCTGCAACATTTAGAGTCATCCAATCCATTTTAGAGTTAGGTTACAGGGACACTGTAATGGCATCTTAAGGGAGTAGTTAGACATTTTAGGAAATTGGCTTATTTGCTTGCTGGCGGAGAGTTAGATGAGAGAATTGATGTTTGTTCCATAAAGCAGCCACTGAGAGAAGGAATTAAACCAATGAGATACAGCGTGTTAGTTTGTCATCAGTTGTGTGTTCTGCAGCTCTCAAAGTTGATGAGATTTGTGTCTTTCTCTTTGGTGGTTCTGTGTTTTTTCAGGTCATGTCGTACATGCTCCTGTTTAAGATTTAAGGGTTGTTAGCTGTGCTGTTTTGGTGTTTGTCTCATGACCCTTTTAAACCCCCCACCCCCCCCACCTCAACCCAGCCAATTGCCTTATGACCCCCGGCGGTGCATGTGTTATTGGTTTTGAATAGCGTCCTGCTGTTGACCTAATTTTTTCAGTGACAGCTAAAACATTAGGGTCACACTGCCCCATAACTGGGTCATCGGTGTTTCTGAGAAAATCGAGGGGAACACACACACACACACACACCACATGTCAATGTTCATCAAACTATGTCCTTCCTAGTTTCGAGCACATCAAGTATTTACCTCTTCCTAAAACACCTTGATCAGTATATGCAGTTCAGTTGTGCAGTTTAACTGTCTGACATTTTGTAACACTTTTAACATTTATTTCCCACCATTGTCAGGAAACAAATTATCAAGCGGTGTCCTTTAAGTCTGATTGGAAATACTTAAAAAATCATGGCACATGTAGTCCTAAAAATGGCTATTTTATTTATTGACACAATACATTTTTTGTTACATGATGACGTGATAGTAGTAGAATTTCTTAGCAGCACTCTTGTGTCATTAGATTAGAAATTAGAAAAAGTTTTCGGTGTTAATCTGTATTATTACTGATGTGGGCAGTGTTGGGGAGCTTCAGCTGGGATCACAGTCTCTGCTGTCATATGAGGAGAGCATGACAGATCCTCCTGACAGCCCGGCTAGAATCCAGCAGGAGATAGATAATCTGCGTCTGGAGCTAGAGGGCGAGAGAGAGCTGCTGCAGCAGCACGTCAGCCTCCTCGTTCAGCAAAACCTCACACTGGCTGAATGCACCAGGGAGCAGCTGGACCTGTGAGCGGGTTTGATCCAGGCAGATAGCATGACGTTTGCTGTGAACTCCTCTTTCATATTTCTAGCTGTGTGTTTCTGCTGAAGGTTGCAAGTCTCCTGGTTAGCAACATATTTTTCTGGCCACCCGCTGTCTTACGTGGTGTCTTTTTCTTTGGGTGCTGTTCTTTATGTGCTGTGTACTTATCTTCCCTGTTTTACACTGTTTTGTTCTCCAGTGCCCAGCAACATGATGTAATGGATAAAATCCAGCTGTTGGGTCATCTGGGAGACCATGTGACCAACATGACTAATTTTCCTCCTCTTCCTCCTCCTCCTCCTCCCAGGTTGGCCAAAGAGCTGCAGGAAAAGAACCGTCTGATCCAGAGCCTGCAGAGCCAGTTTAAAGGCCAAAGTCCCAGCAGCCACCACAGCTCTCACTCTGATCTGTACCCCTCAGACAGGACCTCTTCCTCCTGCCACAGCAGCCCAACCACACATGGTGGCAGTCGAGCCCCAAGTAAGCTCAAACATGTTTATATAAGCTGCAGATTTTTAGATATAATACTGAAATAACACAATAACACAAACTAACTGATTGAGGCAGCGATAGATTAGTAGCTCCTGTGATCAGCGAGGTAAAATTACTGTTTGGCTTTGAATAGAGCATAGATAAGTTTTGCTTTTAGTTCAATTCCCCATCAAAAAGAGACATCTGTTTGGAAAGCACTGAGCATACAACAGGGTAAATGAGACTTGGATCATGCTGCATGAGTTGTGTGAGAGTAAGTAAACTGATGTTTTGATATAGTTTGTTTTGTTAAACGCAGACCCCAATGACTTATAAACCATTTTTTGGATTCTTTGTTCACTGTGGAGGCATGCATGAAAAAGTTCTCTTCACAAATTCCACATAACACGGGGTGAGTAGTTGATGTACAAATGGTCATTTGGGGGATGAAGTATTCCTTTAAGTGTCACAGCCAGGTACAAATACTAAACTGTTTTAGCTTAAGGTGTGTTTTAGACCACACCAAGACTAACTCAGTTCCTTTAAAAATTGCGAATGTCCGCTATTTTTGCCGCAGTGATATATCATTGATTACCTGAGCCTTGTCCACGGGCCAGGCCAGTCTAGTCACAGCCTGTAATGGCACTTATTTTCCACTCAGATCCTTTCTGTTGCAGTGAGGCGTCCCGCAGCACAAAGCATGCCGGCCAAGGACAGAGCAGGTGTCCAGTTTCAATCCGCCTCCACTTAAATTTGCATTATTCAGTGGCACCTATCCGGTTCAATCTTCAAATTGTGTTTCCCTTGGGAAAAGAGACAGTGGAGGCTATTACAGAGACAAGTGAAGCATGTAGATATGCGACAGGTCCTGCAGAGGGGCCTGGAGACCTAAACTCATATTTCCCTTGCTGCTACAACACTATACCTGTTAGGCTCTTCATATTGTCGTGTTGCTACTTGTGTTAGCATGAAGTATATAGAGGAGGATTACATTTCGGTTTACCAAGTCCAGCTACTGAAGTTGGACCATGACCTATTTAGGGATTAAGTAGTAAGCAGTAACAGAGGCATTTCACGCGAAAATGATGTTTAAAAAAAGACCTTTAGACCATGAAAAGTGATGGGGCAGGTCACTGTCTGTTTTGTACTTTTTCATTGTTAATATATTCACCCGTTGTTGTGTCCCTGTACATCTTTAGGCCAGCGACACCCAACTGACTGGACGGGAGCAGCTGTCCCTCCTGTAGGAGGAGCACAGGAGGAAGGTGTGTCTGGTCTCAGGGACGCTGCCAGCAGACTGCAGGGCCTACAGAGGGAGAACGGGCGACTGCAGGAGCAGCTAAGGGATAGCGAGGAGCTTAACGCCACCCTGCGCAGTGAACTGGACCTGCATCGCTCAATTATGGCCCAGACCAGCTCCCATCATCAGGAACAGGATCACAGCCACGACCAGGACAGATCAGGGCCGCAGATGGATACACATATAGGAGACAGAGTCACTGGCTCACAAATGAATGCTGCTGAACAGCCTCGCACGATGAATTCAGGTAAATATGGGGCATCCCAATGATTTTTTAAAAAAATTTTTATGTTAAGTTCAGCTTACTTGTGGTATTAAGCCTGTGAAAACAGTTGAATTATGTATTTTGTGGCTCTGAAGGAGAAAAAAATCTGATGATGTAATAATGTCATTGGGGTTATCTCTGCTTGGACTTGGAGAGTACAGATTTTTAGCAGAAAGCCTGTTTAACAAACTTGGAAAATAATGTTTGAAAGACATGTAACTTTGCCACGAATGGAGGGTTCAACAAAAGAGATTATCGAGCATTGCATTGTGGGAAATGTAGGTTCTAGTGTTTTTGTAGCTTGACCCATGGAAGGGACTAAAAGTGAGGATATCTTGGCCTCTGCTGTTGAAATTTTGATGATTAAGATAAAGTATAACCTGTTTTCTTTTTTTTTTTTTTCATGTAAGTGCAATACAACACTCCCTTTAAGCACCCCTTTAACTAAGCGTTGTGCATATACAACTCTCAGACTTGCTGGCAGAACATCTGCAGGAGATCCGAGCTTTGCGGCAGCGCCTGGAAGAGAGCATACGTACCAACGATCTCCTCAGGGAACAGCTGGAGAAGAGACTAGCAGAGGTGGAGAAAGACCCAGGTACACACCTGAAATCACCCGCCTGTGTTTTATTCTGTCTCCGTCAGCATGATTATTAGCATGTGTGCAATGCACATATATAATTTAGAATTAAAAATACTCTTCTTTATTGAAAGCACTTATTTGTTTAGTGATGAGTGTGTATATGTGCTCATGTTCAGCAGCCACCAACATCTTCATCCATGGCAACGACGAGCAGGGTCAGCTGGCCAATGAGGTGCGATTCCTCTGGGGACAAAACCAAGCCCTGAAGGAACAGCTTAGCCTGGGATCTAGAGGTAAAAATGTCCCAGAAAGCTTACTTTAACCTGTAATCAGGAAGACATCTTTTCAGTCAGTAGACCAACAGATGTGGAGAGACACAAGTTTTCAAGATACCCATTTGCTAGTCTGTCCTGACTGGTGGTGCTGTCGGTGCTTAAAACTAACTATCATTACTAACTTAACTTTTTACTTACTTTAAAATGCTTTTAATTCCTCTAGATAAGCAGAAGGAGAATGAGAAGCTAAGGGAGACTCTGGCCAGGCGGACAGCCAAACTGGAGCAGAGCAGAAGAGACTGTGAAGCTCTAAGGCAGGAAAACAGTCGACTGCAGGAAAGGCTGGAGCACAGCAGCCAAGAAAACTCACAGCTGCAGGAGTCACTGCACTACAGCAAGGAGGAGCTGCACAGGTACATACACACACACACACACACACACACACATGCACAGGCAGCATTCACTAGCACACACTTCTAAATGTGTCCTTGCTGCACACGCATACTATCATCGCTACTGTCCTTCCTCATGCAACCTGAAACTACACAGAGCCACTAATTACCATTGTAAAGAGTCATCACTGTTACCATTATTCCATATTAGTACAACTTGGAAACATGATAGTCTATCATTGTAAGGCTCATCCATGAACACACACATGCATACATACCATAATGATGGTATGTGACCTCTTGCCCCAAGTCCTACTGACACAGATGAGTGAGGCCGACACTCGAAACCTGGAGTCTAGTTTACTGTCAGATCATTTCTCCTCTCCCTTTCCTTATCTCTTTAGTGTGTGCGTAGTGTTGTAGGCTTGTGTACTACATACACAAGGCTTTTTACTTTTTAGAGATTTTCTTTTTCCCTTTTGAGGACCCTCTGATTTCAAGATGGCTTTTCATTCCATTATCCATATTTTATACTTAGTTGCTAGATTGTGAAGTACATCTGACTAAACTGAATAAATAATATAGAACAAAACTGTCCAGTAATTAATGTTACCATCAGTAGGATTTTAATGTTCATATATGAAATTTGGCTTGATGATAAAGTAAACATAAACTAAACAGTGTTTTAGTCTTTTTTTTTCATATGAATAGACTGAAGTCAGTTGAAGAAGCCTTTGGGTTATAGAGAGTAAAAATTAAAAAGATAATGGAAAAGAAAAATTGGGGGCAAAACAATAATGGCTGCATGTAACTTTGAGCTGCATTTTTAAAATTGCCGAAAGAGTGTAAGCTACAACGTGGCACTTATCACGTTATTTGTCTTGACCATGATTATTTTTATGTTATTGTCACCTATTTTTTTAGATAAAAAAACATTTATGGTACATAGATGGTAGTAGATGACATTCCCTTCTTACTCTTAGTAGGTAAATTTTTTTTTTTTTTCCAGTCATTGAATTGGTCTGTGTTTTGTGTTGTGTGTGTGTGTGTGGATGCTTTCAGGTTGCAGTGTGAGGTGAAGCTCCAGAGGCAGCAGCTGTCTGACTCCCAGCATCTTCTGCAGTCACTGCGGGTGGAGCTGCAAGTTTACGAAAAGATCAAGACTGATGCTCACAAACACAACGGTACCAGAAGTCTTTTTTGTTTGTTTGTTTGTTTGTTTTTAATAGCCTATTATATAGTTCAAATGGTAATAAATAGAAGTTACTATTCCACTGAAAGTGTAGAACCCAGAAATGTTTTAGCGCCCTTTGCTGGATCACAGAGCAACTGCTTTTAATTGTCTGTTGGGTAAATTAACAGCCTGTTGCAATTAGGGATTGTAAATTTGAATTCAAACGGGTCATTACACTTTGAAAGTCATCTGTGTTTGAACCAACGGTTGAATTTTGAATAAAAAGTGACAGCTCTGACTGACATAGATGATAGATGCACATGTCCTAATAGTTTTTTTGATTTTAAGATTGTAGTGTAGTGGAAAGAAAACAAGAGAAAGCTACATGACATTCTGCTCTTGTTTGCTTCTGGCTCTGTAATGTTAATAAGTGTCCTTCCTCCTCTTAGCAGAATCCAGTGAAGCAACCCAAGGGCCCGTCTCCGTCCCTTCCTCCAGCTCAGTGGACTTGAGCGAGCTGCTGTTGGAGATCAGACACCTGAGGCTGCAGCTGGAGAGGAGCATCCAAACCAACACGGCACTGCGTCAGAGACTGGAGGAGCAGCTGCTCAGAGGACAGAACCGCTCTGAAACCATCAACATCAACTATCTGCTGTCTTCTCCAGGTAAACACAAGACACAGACTCACATGCTAATCACCTGTGACAGGTATACAGAGGCATATAAACACACCCAGGAATCTGCCAGGTCATGTCAGTGTTGGCTTTACATTTTATCTTAGATGAGGGAGGCAGGTCACCAGGTCGTGAGGGCTGCGATCCTCTGCGTCACTCATTCCAGAGTCACAACGAATATACCAGTGTCGTCCATGGTAAGAAAACCTCAACAGAATTGACATTATGTTATATTAAAGTAGCAAACAGATTAGTAGTTGTGTTCTCCAGTGTTGTGCATTTCAATATATCAAAACATGTTTTCAGATGAGAAACGTCGTGCTCATTCAGATGTGGATGGTGGGTCAGTCAGCAGCAGCTCTGGTGACAGCGTCTCTGGCGGTCCCTCTCGCCTGGTGCCAGGCCACCGGATGTGGGCTAATCGCAACGGCCGGCATATTTTGGGTCTGATTGAGGACTACAACGCTCTCCGTAAACAGATCTCAGAGGGACGAAAGCTGTCACACAGCATGGACGCACAACTGCAGGAGAGTCTGCACACACTCAAACAGCAGGGCTCCGACAACAAGGTACTAACAAGCTTTCATATTTAAAGGAGACGTACTGTAGTTGTCCTTCTGTCATATGTAATGTTACAGTGTCAGATTAAATGCGGCCAAAGTTTCAGATAACAAGGTAGACATGTGTAAAATAGTTCCTGTGGGTGAAAACCTCAGGCTTCAGACAGTTCTGAATACTGTTCCAGTGGTTTTTTTTCCCACTTATGAGTCGGGCTAATGTCAGCTTTTGACGGATTTCTTTAAATGGTCATCTCCTCCAGTTGTGCTACTGCAAGTGTTAACATTATGTAGCCTACACTGGTACATGGAGCTACATTCTTAAGCCAGGGAAACATGACATCTTTATTGCAGATGTTGTTTAATTCATCCCGATTTCAGGTCGTATTCCTGCTGAACCATGTTTGAATTGAAGATCTTGGTTTAGAGGATTTTATTGGTGATATTTCATGGTAGAAAGTTGGGATGCACCAAAATTCAGGGCTGATACTGATGTTTAAAACACCAATTTGGCTGATAGCCGATACTGATGATTTTTTGTTTTTGTATACATTTGTAAACATTTTTATTTTAAAATAACTGCTTCAAAAGCCTTTTTACTATCAATATTTCATCATTATTCCCTCTCTGATGTCTAGATATTGCTGTGAAAACAACACATAGATTATATTAGAACACATCATGAGGATGTTATAATTAAACTTTGCCCAGTACACATTTTTACTGAATAGAGCTTGAATGCATCATAATGTAACTCAGTGAAACCTCCGTCAGCCATTAGTTCCAGCCACTAGCTTCTCAGTGCTTACGTTGACTAGCTCTCCACCTGCTGACGTAGCCTGTGAAAAACTGACGTGACACAACAGAAAAACATTGGCCACTGAAATCTGTGTATGACCTCTTAATATCCGATAGGCCAGTGGCAGTCAGTAAGGCGAATATTAGCCTATACCAATTTTTGGCCGATAAATCGATGTAGTAAGTGTAGTAGAAAGTGTTATAATCGCTAGTAATTTCCCTGGGTGCAGTGATGGTGGAAAAAAGCTAAGATACAGAAGACTCAGAAACACTGACCAGTCAGAGCAGACTGGGGTTTTTCAGGAGGGGTCTTACAGAGACAGGCGCTAAAAGGAGTCTTCTCAGATAGAGGGTGAACATAGGTGTTCAGCATAGGCATTGAGGAAAATAGAGTGTTTTTTGACCATCAAAGCATGTGAACATGTTCTAGTAGAAACCCAAAAACAAGTATGAACTTGAAATGAGCATAGTAGGTCCCCCTTAAGATATATTAATATATATATAAAACAAATGAAATGAAAAAGTTGTACGTATGTTGTAAAAATATAATTGACTATATTCCACTGGTTGCACAAATTATAAATAAAAGGCTATTGGTGTTAATGCCATCATGTCTCCATCTTCACAGGTGATAGAACAGCAGCACCTGAAGAGTTTGTCAGGCAGCATAAACACCATGCAGCACGTGTTAGAGGAGGCTGGTCGACTGCTCAAACTGGTGTGGAGAGTCTCTCTGCCAGTTGGTATAGCAGCAGGGGACGGCATCAACAACCAGCAGGTGACATGATACACAAACATGTGTACTGTACCTCTTCTATCCAATTAAATATCCAAAGGAACCAAATCTTAATCTTTTATCCTCTGTATCAGGATGAGCTGCTGAAAAATGAGATAGCCAGACTGAAGAGCCGGCTGTCACAGCAGGAGAGAATGCTGAGTGGAGCTGTTAAACGCCTCCGAACAACCAACCAGCTCAAAGAGGGAATGGAAAGAGTCATCATTGATCAGTGTAAGATTATCTTGTTTTACTTAGTTACTGTACTGTATACTTGTTAAGACGCCTCTCTACTAGGAGGCATTTTTATGAACTAAAGTTCGATTAATTCTTAGTCACTTATCGAGACAAAATGACAAATGGCTTCTCCAATTTTGAACCATTTTCTGTCACTTTATTGACTGATAAATCATAAAACTAATATACATGTTACCAGTGTGTAAATAAACTGGGATATGTGACTTAATTTGACGCAAATTATTTTTTCCAATCCAGTGTATCTAACCCACGGAGTGCTGAAGAAAGCCCGGGGGAATTTGGAGGTGAGTTTACCAAAAACCACATGCGCCAGTTATAAAATGTTAAACTAATGTTCTTGTCCTCAGTGGTAAATTCCTCTTCAGTGAATCACTCTTCTTTTCCTTGTCATCCTCTGTGTGAAATAATGATAGACAAATTACTGCACCCTCTTTGGCCTGAAAGGCCTGTCTGGAGGACCAGACGAAGGTCAGTGTGGTTGAGGTGCAGGCTTTGAGAGTGATATGATGCATGACACCCTGCTGATTCTATCGCATGAAGCAAATACCAACATTGTATTTTATCATGAGATACTCAGATTTGCCATGTAATTGGGTTGACTGCAGTCATGTAATAAATCCTACCACTGTGTCTATTTTTGGACACAGGATGAATTGCATTAGGATTTAACTGGCTGCAACAAATCAGGGTGTATGCAGGAATCTTAAAGTTACATTGAATACCTTTTAAGACCTTTTTTAAGGCCCTTATCAGACATTTTTATCAACACTTTGTTCTAATCACCAGCAAAACACTGTAACTTACACTTGTGATACATTGACACATACCACTTTTTAAACATGATATTAAAATATGTGCATTATATATAATCATCCACAGTCTATAGTTATAGTGAAGCACGGCAGGAAAATATAAAAAATGTCACATACATACTTTCTTGACATAAAAATAGAAAGAAATTGTCAGAGTATAGCATGGCATTAAAACACAGCAAAAATCGTAGTACTACATTAAAATATTAAAGAACAATTTCATGGAATAGTATGACATAAACCAATGAGAATATTACAGTATGTCCTAAAAAATAAAAAATGTAGTATAGCATGACATTGAAATAAAAAAATGTCATAGTATAGGATGTCATAAAAACATCATACAAGGTGTCATAGTATAGTATAATATCATAGTCTTTATGATATGAAAATGTATAAACTGTCAAAGCACACTACAAAAATATCATGGAATACTATGTCATAAAAAAATCACACAAAGTGTCATCAAAGTCAATGGCATTAAATATTGCATTTCATTAAATTTATTACAAAGTGTCGTAGTATACTATGGCATAGAACTATTGTAAAACTTGTCATAGTATGGCATAGAAATATCGTAAAAAGTGTCATAGCACAGTATGGCATTAAGATATTGGAAAAAAATGTCATAGTATAGTATGGCATAAAAATTAGTGCTGTCAAGCGATTAAAATATTTAATCGCGATTAATCGCATTAATGTCATAGTTAACTCTGAATTAATCATT
>JAPZEB010000011.1:21270172-21285712 GCA_029783705.1 Chaetodon striatus
TGGCTGATTTATTTCAATGTAAATTGTAAAGCACACACAAGGTTGCTATGCTGCTTCGCATCGCCTCTGACACAATGAGGTATTCATTTTTAAGCACATTTTAAGATCACAGATATCTGAGTGTACACACGATTTACATGAGGCACAGTGACTTTAAATCCTCCTGCTCACACTGGAAGTACCCAGCACACTCACCTTCCCTGGCATTCGTGCAGCCAGTACGGAGAGGCAGTTCACGCAGGAGGCGATGACGTCCACTGGAGGGTTGATGACTGACGTTAACCTAACAGACAGCAAATACACAAACGGGAAGAGAAATTCATTCTCTTCTGCATAATAATTAACCCACTTTAAGACTTTAATAGGTGTGTCTGTAAAGTTAATTTACCTCTGCAGCAACATGTAGATGCGTGAAGTGAGAGGCAACAGACAATCTGACACAGTCCAGTCTGTGCTTATGATCTTATGGACCAGATCCAGGATGGGCTTCACACGTGCACAGTGAGCTATAACATCTAGCACAAGAAAAGGCATTGGTAAATTAAGTATGCTGAAATAAAGAGTGAAATAAAATAAAACTGTCAAATGACTTTCTTTTCTTATCATAAAATGATTAGTTTGTGGTCTTTTTGGCTGTTGATTGACTAATTCAAGAAAAGATATAACAATCTGCTTGCTGATATCAAAGAAAAGTTAAGTACCTGCAGTTGAAACAACATGGAGCAGCATCTCCACCTCACAGGTGAAGAGAGTCCAGGAGCTGTAGGAGTGGTCCCAGCGAACCACGTAGCCCTGCTCACCTGCGATCATCACCTGGCCCAGCACGCCCTGTGGCATCCACAGGTTAGTCTGCCCTGTGCCTGATGGTTGAGACAAAATGTTTCAGTGGAGGTATGTTACACACGGAAAACAGGAAATACAGGAAAAATCTTAAAAAGGGATCAGAACCTAAATTGTTTTTTCCATGGCCTAGGAAAGATGTAACAATATATGTAAACATGAGCTACACTCTCTCAAAGCCAGAAACCAGAGAAGCAAGTCTCAAACTTGTGATGTCATCAAGTAAGTCTGGAGCTGCTCCATAAAAAATGTATAGGAGACTGATTTTGTGGGCCCACTGATTGTGTTTTTCCTTTTTTATACCCAAATGAGCCTTAGCTATTGTAGTGTTCTCAGTTCTGAAACAGAGTATGTACCCATATATACTAAAATAATTCCTGAGTGCTTTCATTGTCATCTGTGACATATTTTCCAATTCACTGACTATAGAGCAGCTCCAAACTTTATATACTATGACATCAAAATATTTAATTTTAGCACTCTAGTTTCTGAATTTGTGAGAGAGTTGTTTTTGGACTGTCTTAGACGATAGGAATAAAATGCACGGATCTTGAAAATGGCTGAAGTTCCCCTTGATATCTTCTATAGTCATGCAATACAAATATTATCTATATAAAAAAAAAAATCACCAGACCCTCTGATATTCCTGGGCACTAACTTTTATGTCTATGCTCAAATGCCAGAGTAACAACCAGAATAAAAACACTAACCGAGAGGGTAGAGGAGTTTTGGTGTTTGTCTCCTCCACAGTGTCTCATCATCCTTGGAGATGATGTCATTGGGCTTATGTTTGTAAACTTGAGTGTAGAAAGACATCTTATCCAAAAAGTTGTACACCTGTCACAGAGAGAAAACAAAGAAGGAAACTTCTTCTTAAATCATTTAAAGAAAAGATGACTGTGTGTATATGTCTATGTATGTGTGAAATTTACCTTTTTAACAGTTGACTTGTTTGACAGAAGTGCAGTGAGAAGCTGTAACAGCGGTCCGATCTTATGTGGGAACATCCCGACTGCACTGTCCAGGATCATTCCTAATCCCATGTTCGGCTTCTGAAATTTTGACAAACAGGACCGATGATCAACAGTTGACATTATTTGTTTTTTTAAGGATGCACTGATCTGATATTGATATTGTATACTTGGGTCAATACTGACTGAAATAGCTGGATCAGGTATTAGTGACAATGGGGCAGATCTTTTCAATTCAATTCCTTGTATATGTCTGATTACACATGTACGTCCTATGTCATGCATCAGCAGTGTGATGGCAAGCCGCATAGCTGAGAGAGCTAACAACAAACATGTCAGCTGTTTGGAGGGTTTTGAAATTTATATCTATGTTTTTTTTTTCTATGTTTCGCTTTACAAAGTAAGGAAAGTAATGTTAAAGTCAAGCCTGATGTTGCCTTACAAATAAAAAGAATGATCCCAGTCACTTCCTCACGGTGAGGTATACAGTTTATAAAACACTGGTATCAGCCATAACCCAAAGCCCAGGTATTGATATCAGGTCTGAAAAAGTGGAATTGATGCATCCCTACTTTTTATCTAATTTCATCTCTACAAAACCTTCTCATCTTACCATTTCCCAAAAGACTTCAGCCAGACTAGGAGCAGAGAGGACCTCACAGGCAGCATCAATCAGGTGAGAGCACTGTGTCGCCACACCGCCAGTCTGTTAGATGCATTGTGATAAGACAAGTTACAAACAAAGGTCACAAATATGAATATGAATATGAGTAAAGAGCCTTTGGCATGTAAAATCTGGATGTATACCTGTAGACTTTCCTCTTCAAAAGAAGTGATCACAAATGAGAGGAGACCGTAGATACACATCTTTGCTGTGCTTGCTGTGCACTGGAGAGAAAAAGAGATCAAGATCGACAGACAAAATTAATGTAGTATAACGCTACACATACAGATCTGAGAACAAATGCTGGTATCTACTGGTATGTGTAAATTTTTGCTGCACAAAATTTGACAGTTTTTTAAGACACTTATTTTCAGTTGTTTATTTTGGCATTTTCAGTGTTCCCACAAACATCACCTAGCAAAGCTGTTGTCTTTAAGAGTACATGTAGATTTTCTCAGTGCATTGTCTTCACTTCAATGTCTGGCTGTACTGTAGCTATAAACAACAGCTTGAGGGGTATGGTTATAAAACCAGAAGTCTGATTTAGCTCAGTTTCTAACTAATCAGCATGTTTCTGTACAGCCAGATGGTTTTCATTCTAGCTATCTCATTAGAGGCTAATTTAGGTCTGAGGCCCCATGTGATTGCATTTAAGTAGCTGGTGGAGAAAAACCAAAAGCCTACTCTGAACCCTCTCAGTAGCTGTGAAAAGTAAAGACGTCCCAATCCAATCTCAAAGATTAGTATCAGGGGCTATCAAGGCATTTTTTAACTGATCGAGAGCTATATTGAGCCCGATTCAATCCTTTGTTCTACATAAGCAGTCACACAGTTTTCATTCACAGCAACGAGTGCAGCCATCGTCAGCTCTCCAACTCTCCGCTGTCCATGTTCTCCACCACATTTGTGTGTGTGTAAGAGCAAGGGCTGAGCCCTGCCCACCGTAAAACACCGCACCCCATAAACAACAGCAAAATGCAGTAAGAGATGTTCATCTACGTAATTTACCTAAGTCATGAGCACTCATTTAATTTCAATTCAGGGAGAGAGTCTCTCGCATTTTGCTGTCATCTGTGCTGCTTGGCAGACACTCCCAATGCCACTACAAGTGTAACAAATGCCCCGCCAGCAAAAAGAGTAATTTATTACTGTAATAATAAAAATAAAAGAACTATAAAGTTGAAGTGTGCACTGTGCCGCTGCATTATCTACAAAAACAGAGGCATCGGATTGGGATTAGATATAAGCAGATACTTAATATTGAACACCTTGGATCTGGATCAGGGGTTTTTGTGTATTTATGTTTTCTTACATTATTCCCTGAGACTCCAAGGCCTTTCAGCATGGTTGAGATATACTTGAACACCTCCAGCTGCAGAGCAGTGTTGCCTATTCTCCTGATCACTGGGCTGGACTCATCTGGTCGTAGAGTGTGTCTCAGCAGGACCCAGGCCAGCAACACTGGCCCGTGATGAGGGATGTCACCAAATGTCAGCAGCAGCTGATCCATCTCCTGGAAGAAAAAGAGGAAATATGGAGGTTGAGATGTCTGTGTAGTTTGTTCTAAATGCACAGTTCACACTAGTGGAGTATGATTGCTCTTGTTTACATTACACAATATTTATGTCTGCTGTGTTTAGAGATTCAGGTCAAACCTTTATGATTTCAGGAGCACTGGCGAACTGATGTTGCTCTGTACAATCTTCCAGGGCACACTTATGCAGGAAGTCTATGTCCATTCCCTCAACTAGAATAAGAGAGCTCAAATATCTGCAGGCCAAAAAACACATTCAAGACATTAGAGATTATTCAGGGAATAAATAGGTAAACATTGTACCAGATATATTGGCTGGAAAACTCTTGTTGCATATGTGTTGTATCTGTTTATATGTCGACCAATAAGTAACAAGAAACTGCAGTACAGAAATGCCAAGTACGTTTGAGATAATTTAGAAACTGTGATGCCATCACACCAAATACACAGACAAGTTTAATTTCCAGTTGTAATAGTGCTATTTAGTAGATATCTTCAACTATATCTTCACAGCTAAAACAGTACTTTTCCTCTGCTTAATTAGTGGTGCACTGAAGCACATTTTTAGTTTTTAAATCAAGGTCACATACCACAAACAGACATTTATGCTGTCCAACTCATTTTAAACATAAGATTCATACACACACAAACATAAACACTACAAGGTGCTCTTACCCGATGCGGTCAACCAGTGCGTCCATGCTCTTGTCTACTAGGTGTCTGTTAGTCTGCCGTAAACCAAAGCCTTGTTCTTTGAACATCTTGGTGAAGCTCAGCAGGTCAGACGGGCTCATCTCAAAGTAGGCGTAATACAGGAAGATGATCTCCAGCAGCAGAGACTGTTCCCTTAGACACTGCAGGAACCATAGTGACACCTGCCTCTCCGTCTTTAAAAAAAGAAAAAAGACAAGAAAATAATGTTACATCTTTGATTGACAACTGTCACTATCAGTTTTGACCTTCGAGTCAAACAGAAGAAAATGTGTGTAAAATTCCACATACATTAGATTTAGGTTACATTATACAGTATTATGGTACTGAACAAATAAGACCCAAACAAATGAACCAAATTATCACCATGAGGTTTCCGTGAGTTTCCCATGTTGGTGCTTCTGCTTTGAAGAGGTTCTCAAACTGCGACTGGTACTTGCTCACCAGGTCCTTCTCCAGTTTATTTACACAGTTGGCGTACTCAGCCTGGACAAAAACAAACACACCCTGTGATATTTTACTGAAGCAACAACACAAAAACATATTCTAAGTGAGGAATGCACGAATAAAGCTGTGCACTCCAATTATTTGATGAGACCAAATCGAGCTACTTCTCACCCTGTAGGGATGTCGCTCATCTTGAAAGTATGTCAGCAAGAGCAGGACACATCTGAGCAGACACATGCGTTCCTCGTAGTAATAGTCAGCTACCTGTGAATACACACAGACCCAAGCTTTTATATGTGAAACAATGAGTATGACTATCAAGCTGAATCTTATGGAACTATACAGCAAATATCAATGGCACCAGATCTCCAAACTGACCTTCAGCAGCAGTGCCTGGCTTTGTCGCTCATCCTTGAGAACAACCTGTATGGAAGACTCTGTTAGCCACCATCTGAATATCTTTCATAATATTATCTTACAATCTTTTCTTGCATCTTGTGAAATATGGTGACTGTAATCATTTGCACAAGTGACTGCAGTATTAAATCCCATATATAAAAAACACAGTCTCTGAAAACTTAACTAACTGGCACATTTATCAATATTAACTTTTTCTGTAAAAACTGAAAATGGCAGGTACTTTGGTGGTGCACAATAACACCAAGATTTCAGACAGAACTAAACCAAAAAATAAATAAATAAATAAATCGATGCAGGAATAGACACCTTTAATGAATCCCGAGTTCCTCTGTAGTCCTCCTGTAGGTAGCACTGTAAAAGCTGCACACTCTGTTGCTCATCAAGACCCTGAAACAATGTTAACGCATAAAATCATTATGATAACATCATGAAATGCACCACCAAATAAAGACAGTGAATCACATCTTTTAAAAACAAGTAGACATTTTTAACTCTTACCAACAGTTTACTGATCCTCAGACCAAAATCCTTCAATGGTTGAGCAACATCTTTGTTTTCCTTCACTTTCCCAGCAGAGGAGGAGCTAAAATAAGTGATGCTGACAATTACATTTTTGTTGTTATGGATAGTAGTCGATTTAAAATAAGGATCAAAATAACTGTAACATACCTGGGTGGCTTATAGTAACTGAGTCCTTGATGCAGTCTGTCCCAGTGTCTGTCAAGCTCTGCCTCTATCTGAGCCTGTGCCAGTCAAAAAAATTCATAATAAGAGGAGGGAATATCACTTGTCATTTTTGTACTACTATACTACAACAATATGCTGTAGGTAGACAATATTTTTTCTTCATATGTATGATAAAGTAACAGACTTATATAAATATTTGAGTGATGTGTACATACAAACACTTGAACAAAAAAGATTATTCCAGTAGTACTGATGAGACCAATTACCCCCCTTAAGACAAGCCCATCATAAACTCTTAACTATTAACCCTCTACACTCTTATGGTAGCTGCACATTTTTGCACATATGGCACATAAGAACATGTGACAAAAAGACATACCGGCTCTCGTAATGCAGATCTTCCCAGCAATATGGTCCATAATTCTCGACAACTCCTAAGAGAAAAACGGGTATGTTTAGCTGAGCATTAATTGACATTAATATGTATTACACAGGAGAGTAGCTATCACTTAATTTGCATGCAAAAACACATTTTGTGCTGGTAGGCAGATTAGGGGTGGGCAATATGATGATTTACCCTGATATTTATTTTTGAACTGACAGAAATTTTCATGTACTACTTATACTGCAGAGACTATTACAGGTGGGAAAAGAAATCGATATAGTATCCTACCACAATATTTTGCATGGCAATATTGTATCGATACACTGATACCAGGTACTATATAGATAATTAATATTGCAAAGACAAATAAAACTTTGGTAGTGTAGTAGAATAATAAATCAATTGCTTTTTCAGTCCACTAGATGTATTTTGCTGCAAAAAAAAAAAACGACTGAAGGGACAAACTTTATCTTATTCGATAAAACAGATGGTGACATAATTTACTGTTAAAAAAAATATGATAAATCGCAAGGTATGTTATTGCAATAGTCGGTACATGGGAAAATCCTACTAATATTGTATCATTACTACATTACTTCGATAATACGGTATCACAGGGACACTGGTGACTCCCATCCCTGGAAGGTGTATAAGGCAAAAAGAAACATTTCTGTCTGGTAATTATATCATTAAAAAGTTTCTCAACTTTGCATGAACAGCTGCTACACAGTTTATGTAGACACTAAAATGATACAGAGAGCTGATGCAGATTTCGTTCCACTACATCTTCAAAGCTGATGGAAAAATGTTAGAAATACATAGATACATGTGTTGAAGGCCAAAATAAGACTGAGTCATCTGTGTTTCTGTACACTTCATGGCTGACAGACTGTGAAGCTCAAGGATGCACCTAACACTTTAACGTAAACATTGGCAGCTCATATGAACTGAGAGTAAAATATACTTTATTTGGCTCATGTGTCCATTTTCGAAGTGAACAAATGTGAAGAGAAATGTTTTATATTGTTCTAAACTAAACGAACGTTTTGTCCTCTCCTTGCCCAAACACTAGCGTTAGCCTCTTCTTCTTGGTCACAACTAACCATGGTCGGTTATTGGAGCTACTTGTGATGCACTTTACTTAAAAATCAAGTGCCTGCTCTCCGACTAGTTTACTGACCAGATTTAAATTTACGAGTCACTTTACAGACATGCTGTTGTTGACATGCGGCTGACACACCGCCATTCAAATGTTCAACTGCTAGCACTTGCTAAGCTAAGTTAGCGTGGTGCTAACAGCTCAACAGGCACACTGTTCAAATACAAATGTTGCTGCGGATAGGACTTAACAAAGAGACACGTTGTTTAGACATGTTTACTCGCTGGGAAATACTTTAAAACTATTAAAACAACGTAGACCTCAGCTAAAGTTTGATGCTATCAGCCTACCTGACGCTCAACTCCGATTCCGCCATCTTCGTTTCTGCCATGAGATTGGTTGTTGTGCTGTGTCGTCATCACCGGCGTAAGCACCTTCTTCTTCGCTGGGCTTTGTTACTGTCACATTACTGCCATCTTCTGGGCTGTGTCAGGAAGCACTCATACAGTGCGTTGGGAGCAGCGAATGAGTGAATGATTTCGGACACAACCTTAGTTTGTGTTCAGTTATTGTGTCCAAATGCCTCACTAACTTAAAGATGCTCGTCTCTGGGTAAATTCTTCAATAACCACATTTTTAAAACTAAAGCGTCAATTTCTGCTGGTCGTTTCCTCCACATCTATAATCCAGTATAATTATGTTTTCGTTTGCTAACGCGTGTGATCTGTACGTTATACTGAACTAGTAAGCTATAATCAAAGTAACTAAGTGCATTTACGAAAGTGTAAAAAATGCAGGTACTTTACTTTACTTGATTATTTCTATTTTCTACCCATTTATACTTTTACTCCACTACATCTCCGTAGCAATTACGCAAATATTCAAATATTGTACTTTTAACTGCGGTAAATTTATTTGACAGCTTCACCTACTCTGCAGATTCAATAAAAATATATAACCAATAAATTCATTATTATATTATTATATGAAGAAGGCTTTACTGGGCAGCTGATGATTTACAAGCTACCCAGGAGTATTTAAGATAACATATAAAATATAAATTAATACTTTTAAATTAGCTCCACATCTACCAGCTGCAACATGAAAGCGAAAAACACATGAATGCATTAGTAATTATCATTTAATTATATACATATTATTCTGAAATGGGCGATTCAGCAAAATAAGAACTTTTACTTTTAGTTTTAAGATATTTTTATGCTGATACTTTTTTACTTAAACTTTACTTTTTGCTAGTAAAAGTTTTTCTACAGTGTAATATGTGTATTTATTTTACCTAAATGTGAGTACTTCTTCTGCCTCTTGCTATAATGCACATAAAGGAGTAGCTAAATTAAAAAAAATAAAATAAAAATAAAAAGGATAATGCGCAGTATGTGCTTATTCAACGTCACAATACCATATCAATTTATCTAAAAATAAAAATAAATAAATAAAATGTAAAATGTAAACCACGCCTTTAAGAGATATTTTTACGGTTGGACCACGTGACCCGGCTGTCAAATATGGCCCCCTCCTACTGGGTGTGAGAAGCGACAGCTGACAAAGGAAAGAAATCTGCTAAAAAGGACGTCACCGACTCATTTCACACCGCTCTGTCCTCCAGATAATTCTGCACGTATGTGGTACGTACTCTTGTCTTTGTGAACGTGTGTTTAATCTCCACTCCTCCGGCAGTTTGCTGTGTGTGTGTGTCGTTGCGATAACTCAGCTGTATTTCACCGCTAGCTTGATGCTGTCCGAGGTTGCAGCATCCTTGGCTGGTACATGGGACACGGTTGACACTTTGGTGAGGTTAGCTGGCCCCACTGGGCTGTATTAGCATGGGTGTGACAATTTTCTTTAACAAAGTATTATTCGTCAAGATGTAACAGCCATGTGTCAACACAACCTTCCCAGCTGATTCAGCCCTGTAGAAACTCTGTCCAATCTACACCCCCCCACTGAACGGGAACAAAAGGTTGCAGCTGATGTAGAAAGATCATGTATTTCTCCTGGGGTCTCGTTCACGTGCTGAGATAGTTGGGTGGATTTCACACTGACTGGGTGAATGTTCAGTGTGGCTATAGTTCATGATAAGCAGATAAAGCATGAGCAAGGTTCACTGTCAGGAGAAGCTAAGATGACTCATGGACTCAGTGCACTCAGTCTCACAACTACTGCATTCAGTAGATTATTTTTGTTATTCTATTTGTGGTGATGTCCCCTTGAATAGAAACCTGACTGATTTAATTTCCCCCTTTTTTCTAGACATCCTTAGCAAAGTGAAAGTGGCTGCCAAAGGATGAAGTGTGCCAGAGAGAGGAAGTGACAGAAGAAGGCCTTCATTGTTGCAGACCATCTGTTCAGATCAACCCTCCTCCCTCCCTGCGAGCCTCCACCCTTCAGCCATGCAGATCAACCCGGTGTACGTGGAGTCCTCTGTAGTTTTGGCTGTGGTGCTGTGCGTCCACATGGTGGTCTGGAACCAGCACTCCTGGTGCAGCATAGCCCTCTTCATCCAGGCTTTCTACGTACAGCACAAATGGGACCGTCTGCTCAGGTCGGGGGGTGCAGTGTTCCAGTTCCGTCCCGCGGCGAACAGTGGCATCGTCCCTGCCTCCATGGTGATGCCTCTACTGGGCCTGGCGCTGAGAGAAAAGTGCTCTGCCTCAGGGAATGTCTACTTTGAGCGCTTCTCTATGGTGGTCACCATCACAGGCATGATGCTGGCTCTGTTTCTCTCCCTGATTGCGTTGGGCATCACAAGACCAGTACCCACCAACACTTGCGTCATCGCAGGCATGGCCGGCAGTGCGATTCTCTACACGACAAAACAGACGCTGACAGTGTCTGAGGTCATCGAGGTCTTGGAGGTGCTGTTGATCTTTGTTTATCTCTGCCTGATTGTGCTTTACCTGCTACCACGTTGCTTCACACCCGGAGAGGCGCTTCTCATTGTCGGTGGAATCAGTTTCATCGTGAACCAGCTCATCAAGCGCTCCCTGAACCTGGCAGAGGTCAAAGGTGACCCGGTGAACTACTTCCTGCCGGTCGTAGTGGTGGGCTCACTGTTGCTGGGTGTCTTCTTTGCCCTGCTTTTCTGTTTCATGGAGTCTGAGACCTGGGTGTCGTCACTTTTCTTTCACATGATGACAGCCGTTCTGGGTCTGGGAATCCTCATGCCGTGGCTCTCCCTGTTCATCGGTCGCCATCCCATCATGTGGCTGTTGGACTTCGTCACGTTAAATGACAGAAGACTTTGTCTGCTGGGGTACTGGGTGTTCTTAGCTGTTGTGGCCACTTGTGTTGTGCTGCATCAGAATTACCAGCGCCAGTCGGGCTCCAAGAAGCACCAGGCCTCGACTGTAGTCAGGAAGTACTTCCATCTGATTGTAGTGGCCACATATGTTCCAGGACTGATATACGACAGGCAGCTGCTTCACGTGGCGTCTGTGGGCTGCCTGGCGGTTTTCTTGTTCCTGGAGTACGTGCGTTACTTCCGGATCAGGCCGCTGGGTCAGCTGCTCAGGCAGCTGCTCACCTTGTTCCTGGATGAGAGGGACTCTGGGCCTCTTATCCTGACCCACGTTTACCTGTTGCTAGGCATGTCCCTGCCCATATGGCTGTTCCCCGGGCCCTGTGCCCCTAAGGGGGTACTTCCCGGTGCAGGCGGTCTGGTGCCTTACGCAGGTGTGCTGGCCGTGGGTGTCGGAGACACCGTGGCGTCTGTGTTCGGCAGCACCATGGGGGAGATCCGTTGGCCCGGCACAAAGAAAACCATGGAGGGGACTGCAACATCTGTTTTCGCCCAGATCATCGCTGTGGCCATGTTTCTCATCTTTGATGGGAGCATCAATCTGAACTCCACCTACTCATGGATTGTTGGCTCCATCACGCTGGTGGCCATGCTGGAAGCGTACACCTCCCAAATAGACAACCTCCTACTCCCGCTCTACCTCTTCATCCTGCTGTTGCTTTGACTGGACAGATGGCACAAACAAAAACAGATCCCTCCCACTGTCCTCAGCTCTTTCTTGGGGGAAGAAAGACGATGAATCTGGAAAAAGTGTAAGAAAAAATGTGATAGTAGAAGTAAGAGAACTCTCTGTAGGAACCGGTGGACTGATCAGCACAAGGAAAGAATAGTTTAGAGCTGACAGCTTAATCAAGCTGGGTAATTGTTAAGTCAACACACCAGTGGGACACCAAATAAAATGTGCTCCTTACTTTATGTGGCAGCAGATGTGATGTTAGCATGACATTAGAGTCTGTGGCCCTCAGATCACAAGTCATTTCAGTATCTCTTGCTTTGAGGAATGAGACATTTCGGAATAAGTTCATAAGAAATCTGAGTAAAAGCTGGTAAATTTTTTTTTTAGAGTATTCTGAGCGGTGGCACCTACAGCTCCAAATTATGCAACAGGGGAGTAGCATAGTGGAAAAATGTTCTTTTAAACACTGCTGGACAGCACAGACGCTGCTATATGGCACATTCTGATCACCAATGAGAAGGTTTTCTTATCTTGTCCCTTTTTTGCAGATGGATACACGCCTTTGTATTGCCTTTGAAGAACATTATTTCAAGTTAGCTTATTGATATGTCTTTTTCTTAATTGACGTTTTGTTATTAGATTAATTTGCCTCCTGGATGGCAATATGAAGGACTCACTGCTGAAAATACTTGCCTAAAGAGGTATATTTTCTATCACACATTACCTACTATTGTAGATGGAAGCATGACGGCCCCTCTAAGTCTTCTTTAAAAGGGCTGATTTATACTTCAATATGGCAGAAACTCACTATGCTCTTGCATGACACTAATGTGAAATTCAGTACTGTAACATGTAAGTACGGTATCCTACAGTATATTTTTGTGTGAGGTTCGATGGGACCCCTTAAAGGTAACTTATAAATATACATTTCCTTGTGGTACTGAGCCTTCAAACCCTGCATATTTCCAGAGTCTGTAGATATGCCTCGGGCCAAGATTATGAACAAAGGCCCTTTCCTTTTTAGCAACTTTCTTCTTGCAACAATCAGTTTTATTTTATATTTGCTTTGTAGAAATATCCTCAAATATCTTCAGGTTTCACCTCATCATTCTTAGATGAGGGCAGTTTATAACCTGAAACTTCTTTTCAGCATGAATTAATTAACAGCCTTACGGTTTGTGTTCATCTGTAAAAGATCTTGGTGTTTTTTTTTTACCTTGTAAGTTTATTAGCATGATCCTACTAGTATGTTGTTTTTGCCATCATTCTTACATTTTTAAAAAATGTAATACTGCATGTTGAGCGCATCAAAGAGGAAAGATACAACTGTTAGGCCTCCTATTTTAGTCCGTTTGTGTTTGAGAAGCAGGAACTGTGTGACTGACTGAGTGATGGAAAACAAACTTTAACCCTTTGGTTTCTCAGTTTGATTTTAAAATTAATAAGGGGTTTGGATGTTGTGGTGGAAAATCATTCATACATGCATTTTAGTTGTTTTTCATTTAAGTTGCGTCTTAACATGAACATACTTGAAAATAAAAATGCTAACTGTTGTCTGTAAAAATAGGAATCTGCCATCTTGTTTTGACACAAATTTGAATTCAAGAATCTTGCTGGTTGGTGATGATGTTGATGAGGAGTTGCTGAATAAAAGTAGACCCTAAACATCAGATGCAACGTGAAGTCTCCGCAGGAAGTTGATCAAAAAGCTTAAAATGTTTAATCAAATTAGTGTTCCAGTCTTTTAAAAATTCACATTTAAAAACATTGAATACCTTCATTAAAGTGTGGGCTAGTCACCATTAATCCAGTAATGCCTGCTGCTGATCAGGCTACACATCCGTCTACATGTGGCTCAGAGAAACAGATGATGTCATACAGGATACAAAACAAGCCGTGAGAAATTAGCAGCACATATTCTGTGGTTAAAACAGTTCATACATGTTGGTCCTTCTTCAGGAGAGAAATGATCTTGTGTCTTTCCATGAGCTGCAGCACCAAGTGGAGAAAACATCCTTTATTTAGTATAGAGAGGTGGGAAAGGGAGTTCCTCAGTGGGTTGCAACCTTTAAAGACGAAAGAGATGGAAACATAGCAACATGAGTCTTTGTGAGATACAACATATCATTCTCTTAGGGACTGTTCGTTACTTATAAGGAGGGGAGGGGGGTGCAAAAAGGGGGACATTTTATTTAAGCACTGGAGAGAGACTTGTGGTTTTTTTTCTGGCATAGGGGAGAGACACACAAATTTAAATGGTTGTATTTATCTTACCGCAGATTTTAAAAATCGCCAAAACTACAGAATTGTTTACAGCCAGAACTGTAAAAAGAGCTATTATTGTTGGATTTTCAAATTTTGGACAAATTTGGACATGTCATGTGCAGCAAATGCCTGTCAGGAAAAAAACAAACAAATTTGAGCTTAAAATAGTGATGTTTAATCAAAATTACTTTATTATTAATCTCATTTCAAATTTTTCCAAAAATAAACCGTTTGCACTAACAAACCAATATGCATGACAAAAGTGAAAAACCAAAGGTTTTTTTTCAACTCCAGGGTGATTTCGTCCTCAGCTTTTAATTTTCAAACATCAAGGGGTAAGTGTGAATAATCTAACAACTAATTTATGGTGAAGGGAGGGTCATGCATTGTCCGCAAGTCACTCAGTGAGGCTGAAGCAAAAATATTTGTAGTTTCAAGGGTCCAAATAAAATAAACTAAGTCACACCCCAGCCATACCTCTCCTCTGATAAATAAAGAACAGTCCCTTACAAATTAAACATTAAATTCATAAGCAATAAAACACACTCTTAACTTTTTCAACATGAAACTGTTTTATTCTGTGTGTTTGCTGCTTTAAATCACTGGGTCTGTTTGTTTGGATCAGAGAACACATCTGCTGATAATTCAGCTCCCGGTAAAAACCTCCTGAACGTCCGGATCTTGATTTATCAGAGAAAAAAGGTGAGCACACATAAGTAGGTGCTGTACCAGTGGCCCATCTCCCACATGCCAAACAGCATTGGAGAAACACTGATTTGTTATGTAAAACAGCTTTATCCGGTGTTTTTACCGGTTTTAATCAGCTGGTCCATTTGTTTTGGAGAAGAAGAGATCTTTGCTGATGACTCAGCTCATGGTAAAAATCTCCTGAACAATGATCAGTAATGAAAGCCTTAGCTTGGCACATGGGAGTGGTTCTAACTGGTTGCAATGTGCAATCCTCACCACTAGATGCCACTGAATCCCTCTAAATCTAACACAGTTCCCTTAAAGACAACCTTATACTACCTGACTGAGTGCTAATAAAATTAGACCACACGCACCATACAACAGACATGTCTCATGGTGTTTACAACAGGGTTAGTAATAGCAGTAGCGACCAGACAAATGCTGGTAAAATATGAATGTGGCTGCAAGATTTGCCTCGCACACCAGCCAAAAGAACAATGGTGATCTAATTTCCAAAACTGTGGTCTACATATTGTTCTAATTTTGTGAAACTTTTCTGTGATAAGCCAAAACAGTGTTACAGCAGCCAGTGGTGAAAAGTAACTAAGTACATTTATGAAAGTACAATTTTGAGATGCTTGTTCTTTACTTAAGTGAATTAATTTTGTGCCACTAATGCTCCTCTCATTTTGGTGGGAAATATTGTACTCTCAACTCTGCTACATTTATTTGATGAATTCACTTACTAGCTACGTTACAGATCATGAATACAAAATAATTTCAACAAATGAGCAAATCAACCACAGATCAACAAATCTCACAAATTACTATA
>JAPZEB010000011.1:21313966-21336960 GCA_029783705.1 Chaetodon striatus
AATTGTCCGTAGGTGTGAATGTGAGAGTGAATGGTTGTCTGTCTCTATGTGTCAGCCCTGTGATAGTCTGGCGACCTGTCCGGGGTGTACCCAATGTCAGCTGGGATAGGCTCCAGCCCCCCCGCGACCCTGAAGAGGTTAAGCGGTTAGGAAATGGATGGATAGATGGATGTTTGTACCTGCACACTGCTTTTCTCTGACAATGATAATAACGGTGCGAGCAGCCGTCTTGGACTACTGTAGCGCCACATACAGAGGAAACAGGTGCGTAGCATCCTGGATAGAGGAAAGAAAGGTCACCAGTTTATTCAGCAGTGTCACTCTCAGTGTCACGCTGGTTCAGACTCACATACATGAATTCACAGGGTAAGACATGATGCAGTTTTCACTCTGGTTGCATTGCATTTTGTGTACAACATGCGTCTGATTAGATGTAAGGTCACAGCTAATAACAAAGGGTTTATCTGATACCTGTAGATGTATTGTGAGCTATAATTTAGTGTATGAAATTAGCAAACGAACGAAATAAAAAAGTATTGATGCTGGAGTAAAAGAAAACCTTCCAAAAGATTTCTATGTTCATAGTTTAACTTTGTGACCTGAAAAAGTAAGATTTATTTACAGTAATGTTTGCAAAGCTAACGCTATGTGACACTGAACAAATTTGCAAGGAAATAAAAAGGAGATCAAATGACAAAATGATGCCCACCCTCCTTTAATACTGGTCTACACAAACTGTATGAACCTTAGTGCAAAAATCAGATGGGATATAATAAATGTGATTGATAGTGTCATCTGTGGCAAATGTGCTCAGCTTCATTTCAAACATTGTACACCAACCTCACCATTCCAAAAAGCCAATAATAAAACTTTCAGAGAGGACTGTTTCTAATAAATAATGAATGTTGGCTTAAAGTTAGGTCTTATAAATAAACTATGAATGCTTCATGTAAAAATTAATTGCGCAGAATATCAGAGAGACTGACATGTGGCGTGATATTAAACAAGCAGCATTTGGGCATTGCATGTTTTAAGGCTTAACCCCACTTCTTTGTTATTCTGTTCATGTTTCAGGAAAAATATATTTATTGTGATATATTTATCGTGTCCTGGTTTATTTTAAGTGATACATGCGCACCTCATGCTGACATCCCTCTTTGTACAGGATAAATTTTATATCAGTAGGAGAGGAATACAGCATACAAACTGAACATGGACTCACCACAGAGGCAGTGTGTTAGCAATGGGAGGCCTCTAGTTTCAGACTGACTGCAGCTCCCCCTGAACAAGCTTAGCCAACCTTTCCAAGTTAAGCAACACACCCCTCAGTCACCACCACCTTATCAAATTTGTCATTTGTGCCAATTGCCATTCAGCTCAGACGTGTACTCCTGCAGCAACCTTGGCCTTAGCCAGTTGGGTAATCTTGAAAGTTGTTTTATTATAAATACATAATCTCATTTTCCTTCCAAAGCATTGGCAGACCACGAGGTGATGATTACTATCTGTACACAGCTCAGTACAGTAATATTACAGGATGCTGTGCTGGATGTATATTTGAGATTGGAAGGAAAATCTGTTCTATCTATCATAACTACTCTCATCTGAACATTATATGAATACTGTCTTAGCTGGCACTGAAAGAGGACCTGCTGTACTGTTCCCTCTTCTTGCCTTTGTATCACCACCAAAACCAGTCAATAAACTGTGAGGCTGACCTGAAATTTATCACTAACATGGCATCTGCTGCACTAAATGTTCCATCACTGAGGACTATAAAAGGGAATGGAATTATGATGCCCATTGCTAAAGTATTTCACACCATACACTTGGACACAAATCTTCTGACTACGATTAAGACATTTACGATTAGCACACAACAAAACAGAGCCATAAATTTCTGAGATGCTAAACTTAATTGTCCGGGATGTGGTGTGACTTTTGTTGTGACAGAGTGGGTCTGAAAAATTTCTGCTTCAGCTCCTCGGACTGTTACACATTATGTTTCCCTTTGTATTCTCCACGATGGCCTTCACTCTGGCCACATGCTTTCTTCTTTTGTTGATCATACGTTTGCATTTATAACCTGCAAAGTTCCAAGCAGCTGTCACATAACTGCAGTGGAGAAAAATAGTACTCAACTCAAATTTATTTATAAAGCACAGTTAAAAACAACTCATGCTGACTAAAGTAAAACACATACACGAGAGGCAACATAACTGTCAGGAACACAGCTTACACATTTAGAGACACAACACACACACACACACACACACAGGCACGCAATAGGGAAGGCAATATCGGGGGGACTCAAATGCTAATGAATACAAGTAGGTTTTGAGCTTGGACCTATAAGGGTCAATGGTGGGGATGGATCTGATTGGTAGGGGGATGCTTTTCCATAGTTTGGGGGCAGACATAGCAAAGGCACGATCACCCCTGAGCTTAAGTCTGGAGCGTGGGACAGCCAGGAGCCCCAAGTCAGCTGACCTGAGGGACCTGGGCGTAGAATATTATATATTCTATATTATATATGTATATATAATTATAATAATAATATACTCATCTGAAATGTGGTAGAGCAGACTATATGAATAAAGTAAAAAAAAAAAAAAAAAGTTTACATTTAATTTGTACTTAATTACAGTACTTGAATAAATGTATAGTGGCGATCCATAACTGAAAAGCTACAGCCTGGGTAAATGCTTTACTCACAGAATGACATTAACTCTAAAAGCTCAAGTATAAAATAGTCTTTTACACAGGTCTCAGAATTTCTTTAGGAGCTTTACCACATCTCCGCTTTTGCCTTTATTTGTCTGTTTAGATTGACATTAGATTTATGTAGGCAATTTGCAATTACACCCACTGAAATGCCGCCTCAGGGCTAATTACCTTTAATTTGTTGCTTTTGTTTTGAAAATGCCAATATCTGTGATGTCATCAATGTGCGTGATGTCATCAGGCGGCGACAGACATTGATGAAATCGCATGTAATGTTTATGTTTCGTTAAATACTTGAACGCTACCTGTCATCTTGGTTTTACTCACATGCGTGGTTATTTAACGTTACTCTGAGTCTTCGAGGACGATGCTGACCGTCAGCCGGATGTTTCGGTGCTTACACGGCCGTTTAACACCGTCCAGACTCTGTGTTCCGCTCACCTGTCCTCCGACCACCGCAGCCAGGTCGCTGCTTCTCTCTTCACAGGACTACCGGTGCAGTTTCCATGTGTTGTTGACACCTGCTGACAGACGTGAAGCTCGTTTTAGCAGCTGTAGAGGTTTCTCAACTTCACCTACTATCAGAAGCGACGCTGTTGGAAAGATCCAGACAACACATTATCGTCTCGTTTACACATGCAAGGTACCAATACGTTTTTGAAACCCAAAAACATTGTGTCCTGGTCTATGTTGACATGTGTCCGAGTCCTTTACCTGACATGCAGGTTGTATCATGTTTGCAGGTTTGCTCTACCAGGACCACGCAGAAGATATCCAAAGTGGCGTATCACAATGGTGTTGTGATAGTGACATGTCCAGGATGTAAGAACCACCACATCATCGCTGATAACCTGAAATGGTTCTCTGACCTGGATGGGAAGAGGTCTGTAGTGCTTTGGACTGAACTGAACATAGACCAGAATATGTCAATCATCCATAACAACATCCAAAACATATCTATTGATCCAACCACTGAGCTGTATTTTAGTAATATCAATATTTGAGAGTTAACAAATATGATGTATCAACTCTTTATAACACATGAGATAAACATGTTGATATGTATCCCTTAAATTCGGCTGATGAGGAATTTTGATCAAGACATGAACTCAGCAGGACACTTGTTGGTTGAAAAATGACTTGTTAGTGCACTCTGGTGGACAAATCCTGCAATGGCAGCTGTTTGTAATTAATTGGAATTTCTGGTCTGCAATTTGTTGTTACTTATTACTGGCTGACATAACTAGTGTTAAACATAGCAATAACATGTTTTTAAAAAATTATTAAGTTTAAATAGGTGAGAAGGAAAGTGGAACATGCATTTTATCGGGAGGTTTGAGGTGAGACAGATCTCCGATTTTGGTTTGAGCAAATGTGTAAGTAAATGCAAACAAATACTCTGCAATCCTTTAAAGGGATAGTTTGGAATTTTTTACAATGGGGTCGTATGAGGCACTTATCCGCAGTCAGTGTATTACATACAGTAGATTTCAGTTGGCACACTCACTGTTTGGAGAGACAGGCTGAAGCCTGACACAGAAGCTAAGCAATCTACTGCTGTTGGAAGGGGTCAGCAACAAAAGGTGCCACCTAAAAAAAATCTGTAGTTTAAGTGTATGCTATATTTAGAGCACTTTCACCACTTAACCTCTCCATCAGACAGCCTTTTCCGACGGGAAAGCCATTAACAGCTTTACTTCCCGTCAATCCTCTCATCAAAGCCACCAGACTCCATTGACAAAACCAGCAATTTTAGCACAGTGAACAGGGGCGCTGTTGTTCTAAAGCTGCTTCCATCAGTTAGTTAGTTTGTGTTATTGAGTGACTTTGACGAATCCATACTAACCTTTTTAAATGCTTAATTCACAGAATAACACACACAAAACAACTGTTGGAGGCAGTGGTAGACCTGCAGCTCCTGTGTTCAGCAGTATTAAATCACTGTTTTTCTTAGTGGAGTCTGGCTTTGAAGAGAGCGATATAACAGCTTAATTTTTCAGGTGCAAGTCACCGTCTGACATGAAGGCGAAGCAGTGAAATTATTCTAAATATGGCATAAACGTAAATTGATTTTTTTAAAAATACGTTTTGTTGCTGTCCTCTCCACAGCAGTGGATTGCTTAGCTTCGATGTCAGGCTCCAGCCTGCTTCTCCAAACTGGGGCGTCCCAACTGACAGCTGTTGTACTTAATACACTGACAATGGATAAGTACCCTACGCAACCCTACTTAAAAGAAAAAAACAAAAGTGAATTAACCCTCTGAGCTAGCTGTTTAAAATGCACAAGAGAAACTGACTCATTTGATTTAACAGTAACTACTGTGCGGTGTATTTATGAATGACTCATGTGCTGTGTTGCTTCACACTCTAGAAACATCGAGGAAATTCTTGCTGCCAAAGGAGAGACTGTGAAGAGGATTGAAGGAAGTGCTGCTTTGGAGATAGTGATGGACGAATCAAGCAGAGATGAGTCACAACGTGATGAAGACACAGAGAAATCAGACAGGGACCCAGAAAAACAATAATGCTGTGTTTGTACTGTACTGTAAATGTATATTTTAAAATGTTTATATTTCATTCCATAATAAACATAAATCCTTTTAAATGCACATAGTGTGTTTGATGTTGAACCCTGTCAAAGGAGAATTTCTATTATTTTTTTGACACACAAAGTTTATCTTATCTTATCTTATTTGTTGTCATGGATTCTAAGCAAAGAATAGGGAAATGAGAGAGACTAGATTAAATAGCAGGAGCTGCAACTGTAATTTCAGCTGTCCAGTCTTGTTTCCTGCAGAAATCTAGAGACTGTCGTACATGCTTTTATTTACTCTTGTCTGGACTACAGTAACTTGCTCTGCATGTGGAAGTTAGCAGAGTTTACACAAATTTCAGCTTGTCCAAAATTCAGAGAAGAAAACTTTTGTAATTAACTTTGATAGGGTTTGTAGTCTGAACTGACCTTAATTTGTAAGTCACTAATTAAAATGTATTTATATACAGAGACACTTAACTTTTATTGAATTGTTATATCTATTTTATTTTGTTTTATTTTACTATTTCTCATGTTTAGCTCCTGCCCCATGTTGTATAACATTTAAACTGTTTTTTCTTTGTCTGTTTTTTTTTTTAAAGCACTTTGTAACTTTGTTTGGAAAATACAAATCTTATTAACTGATGGCATGTGAAACAGCAAAAGGCAGGTACTCATTTAAAACTATATCAACTTTACCAATTTTTTTTTTTTATCTACTATCACTAAAGGTATTTAAATAATATATTTTATATGTAAATAATCAACACTGTAATAATTTATCTTTTTTTTTGGAATACTGAAAGCAGTCCCACCCCATGCGATTCTGCTCCATGCACTCCACGCTGAGTGCGTCAGTTCTCGCGAGAACCGCGCATTGTTATTGCTACAGATAGCATAGTTAGCACTCAGCCAGGCTATCTGAATATCTGCAGTCTTTCTGAGCTACTGGACTGCGATGGATGCTCTCGGAGCCTTAGACGAGGCAGAGAGGCCACGGCATCGGCCTTTCCTAATAGGGGTCAGCGGAGGAACCGCCAGTGGCAAGGTCAGTGCCTATTCAGCCAGTGAATCTACGGAAATTAGCACACCTAGAAGCTCAGTTTAGTTTGCTAGCAGCGCTAACATTAGCATTCATCAAACTGTCAAACCAGCTGTCACGCCCCCCTCTACTCAGTTAACATTTTTCTTGGCGTTATTTTATCAACATACTAGAACAGCCATGACACTTGTGGTATTTACCATCTCTACAAACACTTAATTGTGACCTTTTAGCACCAAAGAGCTTCACTGAGCTAACTAGCCGCTGTAGGAATTTGTCAATTCCCTCGCAATGCCAGACCTTGGGTCAGCTGATAAGCACCACTCTGAGAAGGTCACTGATAGCACGCCGTTTTGTTCCCCTCTCTTCCTCATGACGTTAACACAAGCCTTGCTAGTTTCATGTACTTAATAAAGCATTATGATAAGTCATAAATACCTGTAGATGAGTAAAGGAAGTTTTCTGCCACAGTCAACGGTTTGCGCCAAGATCATGGAGCTCCTGGGCCAGAACAAGGTGGACCATCGCCAGAGGAAGGTGGCGATCATCAGCCAGGACTGTTTCTACAGAGTCCTCACTCCAGAGCAGAAGGGGAAGGCGCTCAAGGGCCAGTACAACTTTGATCACCCAGGTAGGCCCGGGCTACAGAGGGGTCTTCTTCCTGTCTGAACACACACCATCTCCCGCCTTTTCACAGGTGGTGCACTGATATGCAGAGGTGGGACTAAGTCACAAGTCTGCACTCAAGTTCCAAGTCAAGGCTGATAAGTTCAAGTCAATCACCAAGTCCTAATAACTTTGAGTGTGAGTCCTAAACAAGTCAATATGGGCTCTTCACAAACTAACTCTGTTATGCCATTTTAACAAAAAAGTTATTAACTTTACCAAAATTATAGTTGCAAAAATAAATTGAATTTTATTTGTTGAGATGAGTTTGCTAAAACAAGTGTGACTGAATTTAATCATTAAAAAAGAGTGCTGACATTATTGTCATAGCATACAGTACTATTGATCACAAAAGAATGCATTTTGTATGTGTCTTGTTGTATTTATTACCTTCCATATTGGGAAACGCCTGTAACTTCTCTTCCCAAAATGGCCGGGGGGGAAGGAATCAAGTATTTTCAAGTCCAAGTTAAGTCTCAAGTCATTGATGTTAAAGTCCAAGCCGAGTTGCAACCTTTTTTGATTTTGCCAACTGTTGTTGTAAATGTCACACCTGGAATTAGATCAAGTTATCTGCGGTTTTGGTTGTCAAACTGCTGTTACAAAGATATTTTACAATGACAGAGAATTCTGTACACATATTCTGCAGAGATATGTTAATACTGGGGATTCCTGGCAGTGCTGGACCTTGTACGTTGCTCCCGGGTGCCCCAAAAAATATTACCTAGAGAAACAACTTAGTAAAGTTGTTGTTTTTTCTGTCTTGCAGAGGCATTTGACACTGAGTTAATGTACCAAACCTTGAAGGACATTGTGGAGGGAAAAGTGGTTGAAGTGCCAACGTATGACTTTGTCACCCATTCCAGGTAGGAAGGAAGTATTTCGCATGGATTCAGCCTGAATTAGAAATCTTTTTCACAGAACTAATAATTCTGTGCTACTGTATGTATATTTCCAGGCTGGAAGACAGGATCACAGTTTATCCAGCAGATGTGGTCCTCTTCGAGGGGATCCTGGTTTTCTACCCTCAGAAAGTGCGTGACATGTTTCACATGAAGCTCTTTGTGGACACAGATTCAGACGTCAGACTGTCTCGCAGAGGTATTGACGTCCCCCTCACACACAGTATTGCAGATGCCTCCACGGTATATCAATAAGTTTGACTCAATTTTCCTGTAGTTCTGCGAGACATGACCAGAGGGAGAGACCTGGAGCAGATCCTCACGCAGTATACAACGTTTGTCAAGCCTGCTTTTGAAGAGTTTTGTTTGCCTGTAAGTATGATGATTATCAACAATTGTGTGCCTTTTTCTAATGTCAACAAACCTTGTGACGTTTTGTTCTCTCTCAGACAAAGAAATATGTAGATGTCATCATTCCAAGGGGAGTTGACAATATGGGTGAGTGTTTTATTTCCTAATTCAGATTGTTTTTGCTAATTTCTCCAGCATGAATGTTTGACAAATTCTCTGTCTCTCACCAGTGGCCATCAACCTCATCGTGCAGCACATCCAAGACATACTCAACGGTGACATCTGCAAATGGCAGCGTGGGTCTATTAACGGTCATGCACGAGGCTTCAAACGGGCCATTTCTGAGCAGGGGGACCTTCAGAACGGAGCCGCTAATCCTCCAGGAAAGAGGGTCCTGCTGGAGCCCAGTTGTCGGCCTCACTAAGACCGAGCAGATGTGTCCAGACTGTGAATATGAGCTTTGAGTTTTAAGATTGCTGCTACCGATTTGTGTGGGATGAGTCAGCAACTGTGATGCCAGTCCCATCCTCTGCAGTGTTTTTTTTTTTCTTTTTTTAAGTATCCACAATTCAACAGTGCAAACTTTTAGTGCTGCAACCTCTTCATAATTCACTGTAATTACTGGTGAACAACCAATATGCTAACATGCTTTTCAGATGTGACAGTCTTCCATGATAGTGTGACTTTTCCATGTTGACTGAGGTCAGATGACCGGTTACTGAGATGAACGTTAATATATTTGCGGGTGGGGCGTGTTATTTATATGTTTAATTTCAGTCATGCTTTTGCACCTTGACCTTATATTTATAACTGCTTTTTTTGTTGCTTTTATTTAGATTTTATTTAATTTATATTCACTTTAACCTCTTATGTTGCTGCTTTCCCTGTTTGTTTTAACTTATTTAAATCAAATCAGGCCGGATGGCTGTGTGGTGTAGGAGTGTCGCACCTAGAGCGGTACTGAGTGCTTCCTTTTATCATTTACAGTTTAATACACGCCTTAATTTTTTTAAAGTTCATTTTCCACTGACCATTCTGTACAACAATAAATGGAAATTCTCTGATCACGTTTTAAAGTCTTATTTGAGCTTTGGCAATGAAAATGAAACCTCTGACCAACACAGTGTTTAGAAACAGAGCTGTTTTGTTTTATTGGAGTTTGAGAGCACAGTGTGATGTGTTGGTTTTGACCATTATCCCAAAAAGGAATTGAAATGATTTACTACAGCACATTTTGGAATGACAAACACACAAGTCGCTGAGGACTTCAGTCACACACAAACACTCTTCCACACACTGACATGACCGGGACGTGATTGTGATTGCCTGATGGTTCTCTACACTTGAACACGGCACACAATGATTCAGTATGACATACATATATCACAGCATCTTTAGTAATTTATCTTTTTGTGTTTTTGCTTTGCTTTTTTTAGTGCACATATGTATGGCACTTGGGAGAAGCTAAGCTCTTCTCATAAGCATAAACATCCTTTTTAAGAACAAAAGGAGCACTGTATATAATACATTTCATAACCATACATGATTCTTACACAAAATGTTTCAAAACAAACTCATAGGTTCCAGTCTCTAATGGTCATCCCCTCTTCGAGTTCAAATCCCCTCGTGTCCCCGCCGGCAGACTCTCGGGTCTGCAGCCCGCGTGTTGACGTCACAGTTCAGGGCAGGCCGCTCTCGACGTTCTGCTCTTTGAGGGGGAACTCGTGAGTCAAGCAGAGGGTTGCAGAAGATGACCAACAAATGGCACATACATAAAGGAAGAGGAAGGAGCAACTCGGAGAGTAATGGACCATTCAGCTCAATCTCACATACACGCAACAGCTCCACTCTAAAACAGAGAGCCCAGGGAGCAGACTTTGGTTATTTCCTTAGTGTCTCCCTGTCCGCTCTGTGTGATTCTTCGCTCCTCCTTGGCACTAGGCTTCCTCTCGTTTCACCATAGTCACTGAATCTCTCCCCGTCTAAACGCCGGAGCCACAGTAATCCCAAATATAATCTCCCAGAGCAGCAGAGCTCTTTGTAAACCTCGGCCACACTTCAGTTGTCTGTAGTTTGTTCTGCATCCCCCACAATGAGTCTCCCATTAGCTCCAGCGGATAGCTTCCATTCTTCTTTCTCTCAGTCTGTAGTAAAGTGGAGTTAGTGTCATGAAGCACAGTTGGAGGTCAGTCTCGGAGGCCCATGGGGCCCTAGGTCTTCTCCTCGCGGTCCGTCTTGCGCCTGGTGATGTTCCTGGGCTTGATCTTCAGCGACAGCTCCCACAGGGCCTCCTCTGCCAGGTGGTCGCTGAAGTCGTTGAAGAAAGAGACGATGTCTTCGTTGCGCTTCAGCTCGTAATGCCTGGGATGGGAAGAGGAGGTGGAGGTTTGATAAATGCAGTAATTCATTAGTGAGAAAACAGACAGCCCATGTGGAGACGGCAGTGATGCTTTAAGATATTAAAATTTAATGGAAAATAAAGTAGGTACACACTGTATTTCCTGCCAAGGGCAAACAAATGATGACATTTCTTATTGTGATTGATGTTCACAAAGCTTTCTAATGATCTATCAAGATGACATGCATCTTTTCATCGTACTGAAAATTTATCCCAGTGGACTTACACTTGCTGGAAGCGCCGCATGCTGTCCAGAATGTTGAACTGCTGCCAGCGTTTGGAGAAATTAACCTTCCCGTCAATGAGGTCAGGGTTCCCGAGGTGAACGAAGGTCAAGTCCTGCAGAATGAGACCCCTGGAGGTAGAAAGAACCATGTCAGGTTGTGACTCTCAGCTTATTAATTTGTTTGAGTTCAAACGTGCACGAAAACATTTGTTCACTTACAGGTACGGGATGCATGGAGGCTCCACTTCAGCCAGGGCAGCTCTGTATGCTCTGAAGGAGGAGGAGCTGTCGATCAAAGTGCAATATTCCTCCAATCCCTGAGAAAAGAATGAGGTGGAAGTGTGATGTGAGAGAAAAGTGAGTAACATAATCATGATACCGCTCTGTAATCGAAGAGTAAACCTGTAGATCAATGACTGTGTATGAAGATGGATAGCGTGACAGCTCCCCAAAGCAAATATTCTTTTCCTAAAATGGCAAAGGCATGACACGCCCTACTCTCCCTCTGCTTGGCTAGCACACATTGCCTTCATCAGTTGGCTTGGTTATGGTAAGAGGAAGAATATCAGGGTAAGAGTACAGCACCATCCTTGGAAAAAACATTCCCTCTCTAAGTGTAGCCAAAACATCTTGAACTTGTACATATAATAAAACCCGCCCCCTCTATGTTGGCAGATGAGACATGATCCAAAAAAAAAATAAAAAATCAAAGAACTTGTCAAATTAATTTTTCCCCAAGAGGTCATTTTAGGTAGTATTTATCATGCCAATGTATATTTATGTGTTCACATTTCTGATAGGTTTGATTCTAATTAGTTATTTGATTCTTCAGAAAGGGGGTGTGACATCATGATCAACAGCAGTGTGTGTCAATCGGTGTGCTTGTGATCAATGTTGCTGCTCATGACTGGGCAGGTCAGGACAGGTGTATGGGCAGGAACTCGATACTGTGTCTCCTCTCCCCAGAGCATCTTTGCAGACTGGCTGCAATCAAATAGTCCAAAAAAATCCTTTCCTAACCACCTTTTCTTGACCTCGCCGGAAAATGTCATGAGGTTAAGAAAAGATGTAAAGGGGAATTCATAAGGACGTAGGAAAAGACATCAGCTGTGCTAAGAAAATCAGAGTGCACTTACAGTAGGCTCTGTAATTATGCGATGGCAGATGTTAATAATGTGCATCTGCCGTGGTGAAACTAAAATATTTTGGAGATAAACGACTACAAGAGCATCTTCATTATTTTAATTTTTTACATTGTTTTCTTTTAAAACCTGAAATAAAATAAAGTGTGTAGGCTGCCAGTCATAAATGTTAAACGAAATGGTGGTCACATTGAGAATGGTTGCTCATGCTCACCCTCCTGTCCACTTATATTAAGCATCAATCCCAAGTTGTATGATTGTATGAAAATAATTGTTAAATATATGCAAGAAAGACATAATGTGTTAGGTATGCAAATTTACTACGGTTCATATCCATGCTTAATATGCTAATAGAATTGTTGGATGACATTATCGCCTATCTTTTAGTAAAGGATGGTCCAATGTATCTTATGCTGAAGGAGTATTCAAACAGCTCTTATCATGGCTGCCATTAGATACTTTGGATCATCTCACTCAATCAGGAACTTTTCTAATATAAGCAAAAAAAAGACTATTCCACTGCAGCCTCTGGCTCCAAAAGTGCAAGATGGCAGCACTTGTATCTGGAATATGTTGGCTTCATTTTTGTACACTGGGGGGGATTGGAGACGCGTTATCAATCTTCATATACAGCAGTGTTGTCAAATATATCAATTTATCAATACTAAATATATTAAACAGTTTCAATACTTATTTCCTGCATTATCTATACACGGGTGCCAGCTGCTCTTTCTCATTCTCTTTTATTGTTAATGTTTGCTACAGTCATTCTGCTGCTCATCATCGTCATGTTAGAGCCTTGTTATATTTACTTTAAACATTTTTTTTTAAATTGTATGCCATCTATGTCAATTTTCCCTATGGTATCTAAAATTGTATCGAATACTGATTTTTTTCAAGGTATTGTACTTAAGTTAGAAATTCCAGTGTCATGACAAGCCTAATATACAGTCTATGGTGTAGATTCAGAGATGTGCAACATCTTTTGACAGGTCGTCTTTACATGCTGATTCATAACATTATAACCTCTCAATCCTCTCACCTCTGAGGTCTGTTTCTGCCACTCCAACCTCATGATGGGAGCAGAGTCCAGGGCGGACAGTATTGCCAGGTAGGAGTTGAAATTATTCAACTTTCTTAAGTGCTGCAATAAAAAAATTGTATGAATATTCAATTATGAAACAGAATTACCCGACAATTAGGATATGAAAGTGTAAGCTAACTAACCTTCATTATCTTGATGAACTTGAGAAGCAGCTTCTCTCTGTCTTGGGCCTTCTCCTGCTGAATTATCAAAGAGCGGACCCTAAAGGATGAAAAAAGATTAACAGAGTGGTGTCAATGAGATGGTGTAACAGGGAATACCAAAGACAAACAGCGAGATGTGAGGGCATAGAGTGATTTTTGGTCTTACCAATAACTCATGTTGTTAAAGTGCTCTGTGAACTGAGTCAGATTCGGACTCTTCTCCTCATTCTGCTCCTTGGCCCAAAGCAGCACCTCGGGAATCTAAAGGAGAACAGGAGAGAGTTCAAACTGGTGTCAACTGCGTGGGACTCAAAATGCAATCAATGTCAATGAGCACTGCGAGGACTAACACAAAGAGGACACTGTACCTCAATTTTATAGAAGAGCTCAGCATCAAGGAGAGTAAGCTGATCAGCGATCTCATGACTGCGGAAGTCATGGAGAGTTCCAGGCCTGTTAGGACAAACAGACTGTTAGGTGATGGACACACCACAAGCCGAGTGCCATCTAGTTTCATTATACTGGCGAAAAGGCAGACATCTCTAAAGCCGATATCTTCAACACTCCACAACTCACATCAAAACAATCTAGGTTGATAAACAGCACGACAGGTAAGAGGAGAAATATGTATTTCTGATTTCTGGGGTGAACTGTCCCTTTAAATACTCTTGTTTATGGCTTAAGAGTGGCGTTATGCGACACTTCTATTCACACATGCCATACCAGTCACAGAAAAAGACCCTTGACCCCCACAGTACCTTGCAGAGACCCCTCGGGCAGCGAGTGGCTTGAGGGAGTTAGTGTAGCGCAGCAGCTTTCTCTGCTCCACCTTGTCCAGAATGTTCTTGCGGAGCACGCGGGCGAGGCTGAGCTCGCCATTGCACACCAGTGTGAACACCAGGTCCATCAGCTGTTTCAAGATGTCCTCTGTCAGCTCCACCAAGCTGGAGGTGAAGGAAGAAAGTAATTGAATTGGTTGTTGATGATCATCGTGCACATTTCTGACCATAAAATGTAAATAAAAGGGAGATTTGGAACAAAGACAGAGATGTCCAGATGCTCTTGCAGAGATAGGGACATATTTTCTGGTTATAGCTGTCGGCAGAGCAACAAAGTAGAGCTCTTATGATGATTGAGTTCAAAAAAACATTTTTATAAGGCTGTAATCCCCTGTTAGTGGGCTCCTATGCCTGAGGAATTACTTTCATCATTTTATCCCAGCATCAAAACAATCATCCATGAGTTTACATAATGCAGTTCGCAGACAGGTGTCGATAACCAGCATCTCTTTGTACAGTTTTGGCTCATGAACTTTTAAAGCAAAGCAATATCTGCTCCTTTTCACACGTTGCTTATGTCAGAGTTGTGAGCAGTTTAACTAAAGAGCGTGTTGCCTTTTCCGATCATTTCATTCAACTTGGTTTTTTTTTACCTAAAGAAGTTTTATGACATTTAATTACTGAGTCCTACCCTGAATCCACCCTTCTGCTGGGATCAGGATAATACCAGTTTTTTTAATCAAAGATATCCCAATGCTAAAAGGTTTTGAGCAACACATACTGAAGGTTTGATCCAGATCAAAAGCAAAACTTTTTTTTCTTCAATCCATTTTTAAGTTTTGATCCAATCCGATAGCAGAAATCCAATCAGCTTACTTCTGAAAAACTGGGCCCTTGTGAACCTTTGGGGGATCCTGACCAGCAGGTTGGGGGATTCAGGTAGTGGGGTCATGGAGCATGTTTCTTTCAATACCAACATAATTACATACACAGTCCTACTTAAAACACCAGCAAATCAATACAATAATTATTTAACCACACATTGGTGAGAGGCCTTCCCCAGATTAAGAACAAAAACTGAGCAAGTTCCACTCACCACAGCTCATCCACCACACGAACCAGCACGAAGAAAGTGTTTTTGCTGACTCGCTTCTTGAAGATGTCCGGACTGTGGCAGAACCTGGTGTATGTGCTTGGTGGTCAAGGAGCACAATACAATATGTGGAAAATACACTGGCATTTTTAACTACAGGTTTACAAGTGCTTACACATTTATCAAGTGATTTGACAAGATGTGTGAAGTTACGCGCATCTAGGCTGGGTACTCTATGCAACATGGGGCCTTCAACTCTATGGGGAGAAACAGCAGCATGTTGGACCTGCGCTGTCGAGTGGGTAGGGGCTTTTAAGTGTCTGAGCCCAGGGGCCCAATGTGTTATAATCAGCCTCTGACTGTCAGTTCTATGGAGTAACAAGAGTCTACAGCCATACTCGCTGCTCTGTGAGCTGGCCGCTGGCTAAAAACAGTGACATTACACATAGAAGTTGCCTACTGGAGAGCTAGTGTTTTACTTCATAGCAGGGCAAATGTTGGAGGGAAACATTCATGATACTAGCTCTCTTGAGGCGCCATTACCAAGGCGCACAATCACAACAAGCCCTGATATTGAATTTAGACTACAGTGTCCAACAGGAGGGGATTACAGTCATACTGAAGGTCTCCATCTTTGAAGGCTTGTAAGAGCTGAATCAGAGCAAACAAGATGTAGAAGTCTTTTTCTTAGCAAATAAGGATTTTAAAAAATCGCTAGGCAAGAAAAACAGTCTACTGCCAACTAAACAGCGATTAAGCTTAGAGTGACATGTTGAGTGATTTGAAAAGGATATCTGTAGTGTAGCTTCTTAATGAGGTCCTCGGGGGTTATAAAAGTCCTATACGTAGTCAGAAAGGCTTCACAGTACAAAACAAGATCTGTCGAGCACAAACAGAAGGAAAAAAAAGCAACATTTTTCAGTTGAAATGCAGTCAGAGCTCCCAATTAACTAACTGAAGCTGAAAACACATCATCAAATGTGAAGGCTACATATCCAGACTGACACATTGTAAATAACAGAACCAGGGAAAGACTGAGTTTATTTAAAATGCTACTCAGATGAGAAGATCAGAAAAGTAATAATACATCAATCAAACTTTACAAATAAAAATAAACCTGTCTTTGAATACAAAATGACTGCAGGTCTGTCAAGCTAGCAAAACACAGCTGCACCAGTGACCTAGAAGCACAGTAACATACTGAACTGTTCACAGCAAAACACACAGGGTGAGACTGAATGTGTTCTGTACTGTACCTTTGCGGTCTGTTTCTGTAGCGTGGACTAATAGAATGTCTCCGGATCCAGCACGAACGTCAGGGCCATCATCATTCTGGAAGAAATAAAGAGAGCAAGTGAGGCGCAAACAATTTTTGGAAATGAACGACAGAAAGATGGAGAGGTGGATGAAAGCAGGAGAGGAAACGAGTGGTTAGAGTTGATGTGCAGTGATGCAGCCTAGCCCAAAACGTAGCTTGCACCTTTCCTTCTTCTGCCTGTTTTTTTTTTTGCTTTCCCCTCTCTTAAACAGCCCCCGCCTCTCCCTGTCCTGCAGCAGCTCCTCTGATGACGAAGAAAAAGTCAGACTTGTGTATGATAAAAGCCCCACCACTGCAATATGTCTCCTGTACCAGCTCTAAATGTCATCACAGGCTATGAATCTTCCCTCCACCCACTTCTGATCCCTCCCCATCTCCTTCTGTAAATCATTGCTGTCACATTGGCCCTAACCTTGCAGAGTGGAGCGTTTTCACACATCTGTCTATCAGACTGCGCCACACAGGACAAAGGAGGAGGAGGCGTAGGAGGAGGGCGGTTTGTCAATTCCAGCTCTGCAATTTTAGATATTTAACTCCAGAGGGCAGCAATGGCTGTCAGTGGTGCATCTCAGGATCTGATTTCACATCTGACTGACTCACAGTGACCTTTAGCCTGCGCTGGACTAACAGGATAAAATGTGCTTTGTATGCCGGCGCTGCACACTTCTGTCACAGCAGATTCCTAAAAACAGTCCACAGCATCAGCAGCAGCTGTTGTCCTACCTCTTGTTTTAGTGTTATCCTGTTCATGATCTCCTTGTGGTCGATGAGGGAGAGCTCGTCAACATCTTCCTCATCGCTCCCAGCCGACTCTGTTGACTTCTGCCTCCTAAAACAAACAAGCATATACAATGTCATCAGCACAGAAACACTCACAACTGTCTGATACACAAATGACTACAGCTGTGTCCCACAGTCTTGCTGCGTTCAGGAGCTGAAACAATAATAACTGATTCATTGTTTAAGTCCTTTTTCAAGCAAAAATGGAAAACATTAATTGGTTTCAGCTCTTCAAATGTGAGGATTTAATGTTTTTATTTGTCATACATGATAGCAAATTGAATATCTTTGGGTTTTTGACTGTGTGAACGTATTAGCTTGGGCTCTGGAAAATAAAAAAGGGCTTTTTCTTAAACAAAATAAAATAATCATTAGTTGTAGCACTACTACATACTCATTCTACTTAAGTGTTCACACTGAAAAAAGTGACAAAATATAGTATACTCAAAACTGTCTGTCTCAAAAATATCTGAATCAAAATGGTTGAAAAATTTATGTTTTATAGTTTTTTGTTTCATGACGGTGCCTCTGCGTCGGAGCACATTTAAAACCCGTTATGGCCTTACTTTTGACTACGAAAAGGAATGACTAAATAGGATTTCAGTTGGACTTAGTTGCAGTTGATTTCTTCAAAAACAGCACGCTATTAGTATAGTTTATTCTGTACACAGGTAGCATGTAGTATAGAGTTGAGACACAGATGTAAGCATTATGACCCTTACCTTTCCTTGTCCAAAGCCTCCTTGCTGTTGGTGGATGGCATCTGAGGGGTGGGGTCTTGAAGTGCATCGTCAGTTGTGATTGTTTCCTAATCATGGAGGGAAAAACAATAGTCAACATGTGTGCTGTGGGTTACATGGAACAACACTGATGAATGGTTCCATGCAGTGACAGGAGGCTGGCTATTGATGAGATCGTATGAACCATCAGTGCATGCAACACTTCTGGTGGAAGGGAGGATGGATGCCGTGTACAAGTGTCTGTAACACTGTTTATATAGTATGTTGTGTTGATGGGTAGAATTCAGCTTTTCCTCAGTGTGAGCAGGAAAAACCAAACAGATGAGACTCAAAACAGAAAGACACCAGAGGGTAGAAGTCATACACACTGAAACTGCACCAAATGTAAAACTACACATACACTCACATATCCATCTCTTTTTCTCTCACTTACATTTACACACACCACAACCCAAACACCACTAAACACACCCTGAGTTCACACGCTGGCCGAAGGGAATACAAACACTACCACACACGCTGTAAAACATGCGCAGGTGCACATAAGCTGTTATGGGAAATGTTATTGGAAAATTGAAAACCGGTGAACCATTGAGAATCCCGTTTGGAGCAGCGACATGTCAGGTGTTAGATCGGAACAAGGTTAAATGCTCGGTACAGTTGAAGCACAGCCAGAGAGACAGCAATCACCAGCCAGGCAGTCAGAACAACATACAGATGGACGTCTTTTCCCACACAGACACCAACCACAGCACAGAAGTCCCTCGCAGGCAAACCCGAGGACCTGAAGTCATGCTCAGTCAGGTTTGGCTGCATTCACATTCCATTTCAGTGCCATCAGTTCGAGAGATGAATCAATAAGAGCTGCTTGCTGCAACAGATGAGTGCCGCGAATGATATCTGCCAGTCAAACGGGCCCTCTTTACTTGAAATCCCTCGCCGCATTTCAAATTGATTCATATTCCTGAAGGGATGGGACGTGTAAATGGAATTGACCTTTCACCCGTGGCGGTCAGCTACTTACTCTGAGGGAGAGAGGCAGCTCCCCATTGGCCTGGCTGGATGAGTACAAGTTGACGTACTCCCCCTCCCCACCCTCGTCGTTTGCGCTCTCGCTCTATGGGAAAAGAGGAGGGACACAAACCCAAGCGTGAGGGGAGCGGAGAGGGGCACAGAGTGCTTGCTAACAGGAGAGTGAATATGTGGCTTAAGGAGAAGAGAAAAGCAGCTAGCCAGGGTTTGGTTTTATACAGTGAGCGGTGTGTTTTCCAGCTCAGTATCATCACCACTAGGTGGCGTAGGAGTGCATAATTTGTAAAGGTAATAGTATTTACTGGCAAAAAGAACATGCAGTGCAACATGCTCAACTGGGATTCTTAAGACCGATAATCAGACGGCAGACAGTTTGTGGGCAGTGATAATGACAACAAGATGCCACTAAGTGAATGAGTCACTGTGTTATCATCTGAGCGACAATACTGAACACCAAACTGCTGTAATTTGATGCCAATCTGCCAAAGGAAGGGATCCAGTAGCACATTTTATCATTATCTGTCTTCAAGAGGCGGTTCATGGAAGTATCCTGCTTGTTCCTTCAACATCTATCCTTTAAAAGCTCACCGCTGAGGTGTGGAGAGAGTCAGTGAGAGAAGACTCAGAAGGAAGACAGACAGCCACAGAGCCCATTGAGCCTGCCAGGGAACCGTTGGGCCCGCCCCCGCTGCCATCCAGAATGGTGGCATTGGTCAAGGCAACCTGGTCCAAGCTCTGTGATTGGTGGAAAGAAGGAAAGCAGGAAAGAAAAAAAGAATGAAATAAAAAGAAAGGACTACGAGATCAGAGAGGTGAAGACAGAGCAGATAGAAAAAGAAACTGAACAATAAGAAGCAGTAGGGGGAAAAAAGTGTTCACCTCATACTCCGACACCTCCATGATGCCTGGACTGTGAGAGTGATGTGCCTGAACATGAAATGCACAGCACACACACACACACATACACCCAAAAAATGAAGCTAAACTGGGACCAGTGGCAACAGACACAACTCCAGTCAGATAACAGGGAGGATGACGAGACAGGAAGAGGGAAACACCTAGATAAGGTAGCATCACCTCTGTGTATGTGGTCAGAGATGTCTTCACAATGTGCATGAGTGTGTGTATGTGTGCGTGCGGCCAGCCATGGAGATGCCTGTCTGCAGGGAGGTAGAGGTAACCTGTTTTAACACGTTGCACATCAGCCCTGTTTCAGCATACCAGCACGGAGCCACGCACACAGAGATCACTGATAAACACTGCACACACTAGGCTGACATACACACACAAATGCATGCACGTGTTCATGCACGGACACGCAGGATCAGCAGGAAACAAGAGTCTCTCATTCTCCTCTTTTTTTGTAGCAGCCGGTTTAAAAAATACTGTCTACTAACATCAACAACACACACAGGGGGGAGACACTTCTACATTGAAATGATCTACTGAATATTTCTTTCTCTTTCCACTCAACATATGCAAAGCAGCTTTCCTGGCGTGCCTTACCTCCCCCTCAAAAAAACATCATGCCCCAAGGAGCTGAGGAATGCAAACATTCCACAGAAACAGACAAATGGGAGGTGTGGAAGCGCATTTGGGGTGGGAGCAGGTTACAGCATGGCGGTGAAGGGGAGACTAAGACAGATAGGAGAAAGTAGAGAGAGTGTGTGGACAGCGACTGACGCTGGAGGAAGAGAAGAGACGAGGAGGGGAGGAAAGAAGAGCAGAAACAGAAGGAATATGTTTCCCATCAGGTCCATCTGGTGCTGCATTCCACTGGAGATATCCTAAGGGAGATCGCCATGCCTTAGGGTGCCTCGCTCACCATGGGGTCATTATGGGTCAGTCCCCCTAAAATACTGACCTAACCACTGTAACACATAGCCGGGTGTGATTAACTACAAGATAATTCATTAACAAGAAGGTTGAAGCTTTCCAGTTGGACCAACAATGGGCAGTTTGTTATTTATGATTAGGGATGTTCCTGATGACCAATTCCCCAGACGTTTAACAAATGTTTAAACTTAGACTAGCCGACTAGTATGAAACTAAGAAACCACTAAGGAAACGGTACAAATTTAGCACAATTGTAAGAAAAATATTGTGTTTATCAAGCTTGGGCAGCATCACAATATTACAGTATATATCTGGGTATTTGGAAATCCAGTATAATTTTCAATACCGTCAAAGACACAGGCGCTCTTCTGTCTAATATACTCATATGGAGAGGCTGTATTGAAGATGTACTTATGTAGTGCACATCACATGCCACCAGAGGTCAGTCTCTACCGGTAGAGCAGGCAGCTAAGCTGACAAATGTGGTGGCTGTGAGTGGTTAGGATAACATTACAGGACTGTAAAGAGACGCAATGACAGAAAGAGACCATGGAGGAAAACAGCATATTTTCAAATCCAACTCGATGAATTAAGGGTTTATATTAACCTAACCAGAGTTAGCGATTGTTAGATCTGTGGACTAGCTAACTAGATGACTAACAAGACGGTTTAGGGTGACTTTTATTTTGTTTCTGATGTGTTTTACAAAGAGTTAACAGGGCAGTTGAGCTAGTGAAAGAGAGAAACTTGAATTCAAGAAGGTATGATGGTTTGAAAAAAAGGATAACGCTCAAGCCTAGCACATACCGAAAGAGCTATTTGAAATCCTTAATCACTTTTTTCAAAAACCAAGTCGTATTTTAAATACTGCTGAAATGTGTATGATCATTGCACATTATCCTACAAAACATGACAACTACTCACTAAATAAAAGTTAATAACTATTTAGTTATAGTGTATCTAACGTCCGAAGTCAACTCCTTTCAAAAACACACACACTTATGCGCTAACTGGCTCATGTATGAGTGTGCATGCAAATTGATACACATGTCGAAGTTTCTCAGGATCTCTCGTGCGCCCAAAAGCACTTCTTTTTCAGCCAAGTGAGAAGACATCTGAACAGTGCAAATGTGTGTGGTTCAGAAAAACTTTCCGCAGACATGTACCAGTAGCAGGGATGTGCACATGGTTCCAGTCATTAAATCTAAGGGCACACATGTGTGCGTGGGAGTGTGTGTGTAAAAGAAAAAGAGAGAAAGGGAGACTTGTTGATGATCAGAGCTGCTAGTTAGTCTCACATACCAATCCAAACTCCTCCCGTTTTCCTCAGGGTATCTCAATAACTTTAACTGCTTAGTATTTCTGGTGCCAAGTAGTGAGGGTAGGAAAATTCAATCGACTAGTTGACTAATTGCACACATCCCTATTTATAAACCCCAACCCAATGCCCGACAGTCTCTTGTGATATTTGGATGAACTGCTCCAGACACTCAACTCACTGACTGTATCTCTGAGGCAAACGGAAAAGACGGAAAGGGTCAAATAATTACCTGTCATGTGGAGGAATGCTTCAGTGCAACACACAAACTTGGCTAGCCAAAGGCAACAAATAACTGCACGCACTCGAGCAAAGCACACATTAATAACATCATATCTAATGCCTCAGCTAAAAAAAAAAACACAGCAAAACAACAAATTCACACTGTCAAAACAAAAGCACACATGGACGGGAGGATGGACAAAATTAAGGACCACACAGCAACCAAACAACCGACGCTTGAGGGATGGCTGCATCAGAAACCTCAAAGGAGCAAGGGGTAGATAAACAGACTGTATGACATATGGAGCACACAGAGGTCAAGCCGCCCCTGGACCAGTCCAGGACCACACAGCACCCACACCGGAGTGGAGAAATGGAGGTGGAGGGATGGGGTTTAAAGGCGTGGGGCGGGGGAACTCACCGTGGGTGTGGTCAAGGATGCTTGGCCAATCAGGTAGGAGTTAGAAACGGACATGCTGAGGCCCAGCCCAGAGCCCGCCTCCTCCATGGCCGCTACAGACGGCTGGAGGTGGCAGGAGAGAGAAGAGGAGGAGGAGGAAGAGGGGGAGGAAGAGTGAGAGGCCTGAGAAGGAAACAAAGAGGAAGAAAGAAAGATAGAGAAGAAAGTGAGTGAGAGTAGTGGG
>JAPZEB010000011.1:21342466-21352608 GCA_029783705.1 Chaetodon striatus
ACCACCTAAATGAAAAATTCCAGTGTTATTTCCAGGGCCTTGGAAAGTTCAATCAATATTTATGAACATAAGCTACTCTCTCTCAAAGCCAGAAACCAGAGAAGTAAGTCTCAGACTTGTCATGGGGTATAAAGTCTGGAGCTGCTCCATAGACAATGGATGAGAGCCTGATTTTGTCAATTTGTTTTCTTTTTTTATATCCAAATGAGCTTTATTCTATTGTAGTGTTCTCGGTTCTGAAATAGAAAATGTACCCATATACTCAGAACATTCCCTTGCGTGCTCTCAGTGTCATCCAGAACATCTTTCCCGATTCATTGTCTATGGAGCAGCTCCAGACTTTATACCCTAGGACATCACAAAGTCAAGCAGCTTATGAAAAATAAGGTGGAAAAGAAACAGGCTAGGACTTTTTCAAGATACAACTAACATTTCATATTTTGTACCGATGTAGGGGGTGTAGCTTCTCAGCCAACAAAAGCAGATAACAAATCTAAACTGCATCTTTGATGTTAGTCATTTATAACTTAAGTTAGTTGAAAATGATTAAAGCCTAAGCTACACTTAATTAAAGTCAAAAGGGATTTGGATTAGATAAGCGGATTCAATGCTAGAATCAGATTTGTGAGAGAATCAAATACTGTTGAACCCCATCCATAAGTTTGCCTTTGTAGTCTTACCAAGTGTCTCACAGCTGGTGTTGCGAGAACACTGACCACTGTCCTGCTCCATGGAGGAGAGCTGTTCATCGGACTTGCTGAGTTTCCCCATGCTGCTGCACGGTGACAGGCGTGGAGAGTCGCCTCCATAGGACTGGCTGCCCCCAGAGAAACGCCTCTGAAGGAACTCCTGCTCATAGTCCTGCTGCTGCAAAGACAAAGAGCTTTAGCACTCCATTTTTCCTAAAGGAATACTTCACCTCCCAAATGATCACTTGTATATCAATTTCTCACCTTGTACTGAATCTATGAAGAAAACTTCTTTTTCTTGCATGCCTTCGGTGAACGAATAATAATATTCTTATGAACTAAAGAGACAGGGTCCACATTTAACAACAGCAAAACTATATCAAAATTGTGTTATTATGTTTTAAAGTGTTAGTCTAGATTCATCCAAGTCACACAATAATACAAACTGCTGATTGAGGCAGTGGTAAACCATAAGCTCCTGTGTTCACCGAGGTAAAACTACTGTTTTTGTCCTTGGAGTCTGGTTTTGAAGAGAACAAAAAGTTTCACCTTCAGCTCAGTTTACTGTGGGAAAGGGCTGTCTCTTTGGGAAAGAACCGAGCATACAATGAATAAATTAATTGAATTATACTGCACTAGTCGTGTATGAAAACAGCTGTTTTGATATAGCTTTGCTGTTGTTAAATGTGGACTGCACAGATTTGGATTCTACATTCAACATGGAGGCATATGAGAAAGATGAAGTGTCCTTCACGGATTCAACACAAGATGTGGTGAGTAATTGATATATAAATGGTCATTCAGGGGGTGAATGATTCCTTTAATGGTTAGTGTATTAAAACTGAAGGTACCAAATTCATCCCTACCTGTCTGTGGACGCTGCAGGGCAGGCTGGAGCCGCGGCTCATTGGTGCAACCACTGCAACCCGTGTAGGCGAAGGGGCCGACTGACGCTTCTTAGGGGGAAGAGCTGGTGGAGGGCTGGTGACAAAACAGCAAACAGAAAACGCTGAATAAATCAACATGAATGTCAGATGTTTTTTGTCCCACAGGCAAACTCAATACAGACAATCAGGCAAGCACGCAAAACACGCTTTCTCAGGCATGTATGCACACACAAACCCATGTATGAATACATGAACACACGCATTATCATCCCTCCTGTGGAATAGTGAGATGAAAGTGAGGGTGTTTCATGTTAGCCTCTCTGAGCTATGACATGAAGCTGTCCTGCTTGTCAAACCTAAATTCAGTAAGTTAATACCAGGTCAAAATGGGGGCGAAGAGCGGAACACAAGGTGCCATGATATGGAGGCCAGGGAAAGACACTTCATGGGTCAGTCACACACTCTCATGCACTGGACGGTCTTCTGATTGGATGATGAATTCTTCAGGGAATGCCCGGGATAACACAAAGTTTGGGATGATGCAACCATGCAAGTCAAAAAACACTTTCATCCAATTCAGAAGCTTTATGGGGGTCTAGGGTGGGATGTTATAATGGAGACAGATGATCCTATGGGCTAACATACTTCTCCTTCTGAGAGGGTCTCCTTTGGCCAGCGTCAGCACTCAACTGTGCTCTGTTCCCAGAATCCAAAGGGAAACCAAAGATGAAACAAATTGAGAGAGACAGCAGAAAGAGTAAGAAAGGAAGAGACAGAGCAACAAACAAACCAAAGTGTGCCATATTTAAAGCCTAGAGCGTGAAAGTAATGAAAGATTTTAAGCAGTCTGGAGTTTTAAGCATTTGGATCGATGGAGCTGCAGCTGGATCACATGGGAAAACTACATCGAAAGGGCACTATACACCAACATGTGACTGATTTTCAAACTCAGCAAGGTCTAAATCAGTGACAGTGAAAGAAACATGGAACTCCCCAAACCCTCCCATACACACATCCTAAAAATCATCTTTATTCCTTATTTTATTATTTGTGAAGCATTTTCGAAACATGTCCTAAAAATAAGTTCAGCTCAAAGTGAAACAGCTATGATGAATAAAGCCAGAAGGGACACTTCTGCTTTTGTTACAATGGTGCAAAAGGTCGCAACATTTCTGTGGCCACATTATCACCACCAAGCCCTTTGCTTCTCATTTGATGGAGACAAAACAGAAAGAAAACAAAACCTTGAACTGAGAGAGAATTTCAAACTACATAAAATCTGAACCTTTAACACTCTACAACAATAACAAATAGAGCTACATGACGGATCAGTGCCTCTGCAGCACCGTTTGACTGAAGTGGAAGCTTCAGTGAGAAATGTTTGCCAAGAAACTCCTACAGAATTAATATTTCAGCCCCTTATGAACTTTACTTTGATTGGACCAACACCTTAAAGGTCCAGTGTGTAGGATTTTAAGGCATTTACGTATGTTTATGTATGTTTTCTTTTGTGTATAATCACCATGAAAACAAGAATCATTGTTTTTTCATTACCTTAGAATGAGCTGTAAGTATCTACATAGGGGGTGCATCCCAAATCTCTTAAACTGCATCCACTTTTCCCTCACCTCCCTCACCTTTTCCTTGCGTCTTAGTCCCTCCCACCCCATATACATGGAGAGACACAAGGACACCATGTGAGGAGAGGGGAATCAATGAAATTTGTTTTAAGAGAAATCAAATGTCCTTTCAACTGAAGCGTCAGCTGAAGCGACGCCTTGATGACGACGGCCGTAGATCACAACTGGATCTGCTGTTGGTCAGCTTTAACAGCTAAAGAGACTTCTAATGGAGTTTGTGTCACATGTTCACTGTGCTGACACTAATTCAGGCACACACATATCACTGGCAGAGCAGCGGCGTTTTCTCTCTGTTTAACAAACACCTGCACATTAATAACCTGCGATCTTAATTTATAATATGCCCAGTGTCCCGATTAGAGGCACAGAATGCGTGTATATGATTTATTCATTATTTGGATCTGTAGGCTATTTATTGATTTTCTGATTGTAAATTCATTATTTAATAAGCAGAATATCATTACTGTGCCTTTTGAAGACGGTTAATTATTCATTGGGCTAAATGTTTCGGGAAAATATTTAAATTCTGTAACTCATCACACCCGATGCTCAGGAACTGAGAGCCACACATGTGACTGAATGGAAATGATGACAACTAAGAGGGGTTTCTCGCTGACCAAAAAACTCTCTCTGACTTAAATAAGTTCCATAATAAAAGGAGAATTTTATGAAGTAACATATCATGAAGAGAAAAATCTCCCCAATCATTGAAGAAAGTTGTCTGTGGTGCTTTTGTTTTTCAGACTTTTTAACTAGATCATGACTCAGAAAACAAATAAAATATATAACTTGGGAGTGATACACTTGATTTTAATCTCTTATTGGTCTTCCCAGCAGTATGAAACTCCAAAGACGTTGTGATGTATCAGATCAGCTAAAGTGCTGCACCCGTCCAATCAATAACTAATATCCAATCCAATGGCGTATGTTTTTGCATTGTCCACCGTAGTAAGAAGCCCCTCTACGACAAACAGCATAGCATAAACACTAATTTTCTAACATAAAACTGCTTTATTTAATGCTTGTAAAAGTTCAAATCGCCACTTCTGTGGATAATTCAGTTCACTGTAAAAACTTCCTGAACAATGAACAATGAAGAAATCCTAACCCGGAGTTCACGCTTGGCACATGGGACAAGGTTCAGCTGGTTGCAATATGCAATCCTCACCACTAGATGCCACTAAACACTACACACTGCTCCTTAAACCTCACTGTTGGATTCATTGATTGCAAAATAAAAAATAAAAAAAAGCTGAATATCAGAATATGACAACTGCTGTTGTGTTGTGTGTTTAATCCTCACCTGAGCTCTGCCATTTTGGCTTCAGGAAGGGGGGGTTTGGGAGGGGCTACGTCCTCATCCGGTATGTCAGAGGCAGCCTCTGCGGGAGTAGCTGCCGGAGCAGTCTTATTCGAGACCTCCTGCTCCCGATCTATCAAGGGCATCTCCGATGACACCGTGCTACACACATAAAAGCTGTCTGAGTGAATGAACTACTTTGAGTGTCTGAATGAGTGTTTGTACTCTGCAGAGCATGCTTTGTACTCACCTCTCTGCTGTGGTCGCAGGTGGTGCTGGTTTGTTAGGGGTGGTGGGTGACGGCTGCTCCTGTTTCTCGATGGTCAGCTTCACCAATTCCTGTTCGTAGAAAGACAACAAGGCAAGCTTCAGAGGCTGCTACAAGAACAAGATTTAAAGTATAAAAAATGCACACCAAGAATTATAGTGAGGTGCTGATCACTGGCAGTGGACTTGATTGTGGAATACAAGTGTCGCACACTCTGGCTACATATACATTATTTTTATTTTGATAATGTTTCGGCCTTTGGGCCTTCTTCAAGATCAACAATCATTGACTTGATTGTTGATCTTGAAGAAGGCCCAAAGACACTTGCTTTCAGCTACAAGAACACCACCAGGGGAGGACGCCCCCTACACTACCTACAACATTTCCTCTATTAGAACAGGGGCCTACCTTTACTCCATCCAGCACTGCTTTGATGACGCTGGTGACGGACGCCACATTCTCCTTGTCCTCCAAGTCAATGCCGTCCAGCATCACCTGGTCTGCCCAACGGATAAGGTTGGCCAGGCTCTGATACACACGGTTATGGCAGGAAGACAGTGCCGAACTGTGGAAATAGTATAATAAATACAGTTGGGTGAGGGTGAGAGTGGAACAAAGCATTGAGGGGAAAAGCAAGAGGAATTAGAAAAAGGAGAAAAAGAAAAGCAGCATGTGGAACAGACAGAGAGATGATGTACAGGAGGTGAGAGACGGTATGGAAACCAGAGGTGCAGAATGAATCATTCTTGAATCTTGAATCATTCTCGATTCGAGACAACACAACAGAAGGGTGTGAAAATAAAGCAATGGGACAAGCACATGTTAGACTGAAAGTGACAAAAATCACACATACGATACACTTCCATCTATCTACCAGCTATTAAGCTACATATTTAGTGGGCATGTGTTGAGGAACTGCAGGTATGCCTGACTGCAAGCTTGGGGGGGTTGGAATAAGCTAGCTAGTGCTGATAGAAGAATGTATAACCACACGGGGAAGCGGGGTGTTGTTTCTGCCTGTAGTGAATGGTGCGTTCAGTCCCAGTACTAAGGTGTGGCCCAGGCCTGTACCAACATGCTGCAGCTGATTCACAGTGCTGGAATATCCATCCACTGTCTCTACATAGCTGAGCTCTACAGCGAGCATGGGACGACTGTAGGAATGAGGGTTAGCAGAAGGATTTGAGGGATGGGCTGTTGGGAGAAGTTTGCCTTTAGGGCTTTCTTCGAGGAAGCCCTTTCTTGGTTAGGTTTAGGAAAAATATCATGGTTTAGAGTTAAAACGAACAGCCTTTTCCGGCAGTAAGCCCTGAAGGCAAACTTCTCCCATGTGCGAGGGATGGTGGAGCAGCTGGAAGAGTGGAGAGGTTTGACCCAGAAAGACTGAAGGCTGTATGTTACACTGAGAACTAAGTAGGAACAGTGGAATCATAATAAAGCCTGAAACTATGAGTGACCAGTCAGTTACACACTCTGTGGCTAGAGTTTGCAGATATGAGATTGATACACAAACTTTTTGGCAAATAAGTACTGTACCTAACTTACAGGGTACAGTATTTACCCTGCGAACTTCAAAATACGTATTTTTCTTCTCACCTGTAGTGTTATTTATAAATCTAGATTGTTTTTGTGTGAGCTGCCGAGTGTTGGAGATATCTGTCTTTGCTACAAAATAACGGAACTAAATAGCACACCGCTTGTGGTGCTCAAAGAGCCAAAAATATACCTTTAAAAAAAACTCAACACCAATGTCTCTTTCCAGAAATAACAACCTAGTAACTCAAGCTAACCCACAGACCTTGTTGTGGGCAGTTTCATATAGGAACTATTTTCTTTTTACTGAACTACAACTGACAACCCCATTACTGCATGCATGCATCTACTGCTAGCTCATCTAGCACCACTGAGCTAGCTAACGTTACAGCTAAGCCGAGGAAGACGCCATTAACATTTATATCTCGCACTGTCACCATGGATGTATACAGAGAACTGGATACAGCATTGCAGGCAGGCTACCATACATTCCTATAAAAGCTGCTCAGTGGCACATGGGGCCAAAAAGCTCAATTTCCATGTTATGAAATTACTCAGATCTCCCATGCTGTGGGGCCCATGGAGCAAGTGAACTGGAGACTTATGGTGGCCGAGCTCGGCTGAGCGTGGCCGAGTAGCTAACTTCATGTGTATCTCTTTGCTAACCTGAATGGGTCTAGTTGTTAGACTGAATGGATCACATCCAAATAGTGAAAGGAGTCATTTCATGGGGGCTGTGACACTCAAAAATATTCATCCACTGATTTACAGACATCTCTTTCACAATGTAAATTTATGAAAGAACAAGTCTTTTTAGGCCCCATTGCATCATGTGACGGACCGAGACGTTGTAATTCCATGTCTGGTCACTATGTAAAATTGTCTCCAAAGCCAGGTGCTGTTTCTAGGGGCCTGGCTTTCACAACACAAGCCTCTCGTCCATGGGTAGAGGCACGCTTCCTCCTGCTATGTGATACTGTTGGTGGGTGTAGTTCAGTAGAAAGAAAATAGTTCCCACATGAAACTTCTCACAACAAGGTCTTTGGATTATATTGAGCAATCAGGTCATGATTTCTGGAAAAAGACATTGCTGTTGAGTTTTTAGATTTTGATTTATATATTTATTTATTTTAGCACCACAAGCCAAGTACAACCTATATGTCCAACACTGAGCAACTCACACCAAAACAATCTAAACTGATAAGTAGCAGTACAGGTAAAAATATGTATTGATTTTTGGGGTGAGCTGTCCCTTTAACACCATGTGCCAGGACAGCGGGTACAAGTTATACTGAGTGTTGACCTACTTATTTGATCAATATTGATTTCAGTCACTGCAGACAGTTTAACACAGTACACTGTGAATGTTTAGCAGCAGATTGCAAAACTAATTCAGGATTATTAACATGTGAGCGTAAAATTATTCTTTGTCACACAATAGGTACTTGATATACAGTGTCTTATTTGCCAACAAAAAACATATTTTCTACTGTGATCTACTGGGGTTTGACTCTGTTAGACTGAGGTCAAATCCCCAGAGATGACTGCCTCTCAATGTTGCAGCAACAATCCATCAATCGCTTCTAAACACAAGGCTGTGAGATACAAAATCTGTCACCTCTGACCTCCACACTTTCATCTGTTCTGACAGATGGGGAAAGGCACACAGACAGAGATGTTTGAACATGTCTGACAGTCCAAACCAAACTGCAGCTAAGGTTACTTCCCATAGATCTAACCCAGAGAGGAAGGAAAGCAAACTCTTGGTTGATATATCTAAAAGGTGAAGTGCAGTTTTCTTCCTCGGAAGTAACATTTTTTGATAACGTGCCATATCAACATTGAATTACACGTGAACATAATTTGAAAGGCTTCAGGCATTGAGTCCAGGAAGCTTTGAGGTGACGGATGTTGTCTATCACAACATACCATCAATCATCACGAGCTGCTAAGTGAGTGGTAGCCTTTGCATCGTGCTAGTTCTAGCATGTCCTGCACGCATACCAGCTACAATGTGAGTTACGTAAAGAGACAAGAATGTTAAGAATGAATCGAGAAATGGTACACTGCGAAAAATAACATCTGTAGCATAAAAGGGACAGCAAGTGGGAAACAACAGTTTATTGTAATGACTATTTTCAAATGTCTGTCTTGGAAAAGAACACTTTGAAGGCTGCAGTCTGTGCAAAAAACACCACTGTGTCACCTATTTTAAACGTTTACTAAAAACACTTGACTCACCTGTGCTGTATCCGGGCATCTCCCTGAACCAGAGGCAGGATGGCTTCAAGCACCTTGCTGGCCGAACCTGGAAGCATCTCCAGCACTTTCTTCTCCACGACCATTTTGTCCACGATTGTCTTGAAGTACCGCAGGGCACTGACCACCTCCTTCTCATGCTCCTCCAGCCGACTAACCTTCTACAGAATAAAAAACAACACTTCAGAATTACACTACAGAACTACTTATGATTTTCACGTTAATGGCAAACATTTTACAAGCTTTAAATACCATGCACACTGAAATACTCATCACTAAAGAACCTATTTATTATTTGGACCATCACAACAGTCTGGGCTCCCTACTGTGGTTCTATTATTCCCATGGTTTGCTCGCAGTTCAAAGAACCATCTATCAAGTGATGTGGCTTGGAGCCATCTTGGTACTACAGCAACAGGCCCTTTCAGCATCTCTAGTCTCTCACAGCAGGGCTGCTGGGGAATAGACTCATTACACCGAAAGCCTTAAGAGGGAGCGGAGGAGTTCATTCAGGAAGCGGCCCAGTTCCATTCATGTCTTTATAGGTTTAGACACCTGCTGTAGTGCAGCCAGACGACACAGCGACTGGGAAGCTGTGGGAACCAGCAGGGAAACTCACGCACACACACAGACACAATGGAGCACGGGAGCGCAAAACATTAAACAGGAAAACAATCGTCTCACAAATAGGCAAACAAACACAGGGAAAAGGTGGGAAAGAGATGCATTTCCCACAATACACACATACTGTATATTTTCTAGTGCTTGACCAGGCTCACACACACCTTGTTCGTAGGTTTCTCGGTGCTCTTGGCTGCTGGCTCGGGCTGTATTTGCTTGCCCTTCTTGGATGGTGTCCTCTTGATCTTGGGAGAGTGGAACTTGTCCATCAGCTTCATGGTGAAAGAGGTGAGATGGGACCGCTGCGAGTCTATGGACAGAGGGAAAACAGAGTGGTCAGTGGAGGAGGAGAGGTCGTCCGGGGGGAGAATAGAAATTAGATAAAAACAGATGGCCAGATGGCGCAAGCACACTATAGTGCTGATATCACTATCACACAATGTTACACTATGCTCAAGATTGGCTGAACACCAGCTAAATACAGGGTTGGTATCTTTAAACTTTAACTTAAGTATTTTTCAGCCTGGACCCTATTGTCCCATTTTTTGTGTCTATGTGACTAAAGGGAAACACAATTTTCAAAATTAGTCCAGTACTGAGCGAGAGTGCTACAGCCAACAGCGGCAAAACAGGCTGCAATGTAATCCCTTTGGAGCACTTGTGCACTGTTAATTTATGTGTACTAAAGGTGCTTGATTTTGCCACTGACAGGCTCAGATTATCATTTAAAGTGTCTGACAACATTATGGAGAGGAACCCTACAGAGAAAGACCTCTATGTTAGAGAATAAGATTATTTTTGTTTAATCAGAAACAGCCCTGAAATCGCTATCTGCAAACCCACCAGACTCCATTTACATAAACAGTAATTTTAGCATGTGTATGGCCAACATATGTTCTGGGTGAATTAAGGGTTTATTTCAACAAAATCAGAGTCGGTGATTTT
>JAPZEB010000011.1:21356337-21384106 GCA_029783705.1 Chaetodon striatus
CCTGCAGGTTAGCTTAATTGGTGCCTCTTAATAAGCCGTAAGTGTGAATGTAAGTATAATTGGTTGTCTGTCTCTGTGTCAGCCCTGTGATAGTCTGGCGATCTGTTCAGGGAGTATCCTGCCTCTCGCCCAATGTCAGCTGGGATAACTGGGATAACTCCAGCCCCCTGAACCCTCAACAGGATAAGTGGTTATGGAAGATGCCTGATTCTAAAAATTCAAGTTTTCAAACAAAAAAATCTGTCAAATTTAATTGGTTGAATGTAGATCTAAATATTCAAGTTGAAACCTTCAAACAGCAACATCCTGTTCAGTGTAGCACAGATTTTGATGTTTGAAATGTTCAACTTGCATTTTTGGAGCTGAATTTTAAGGTGAAATTGAGCAACTTGAATGTATTTTTTTTGAACCTTTGGAACTCGATGGCAAAATATTTTTATAAAATTTCAGCTTTTGAAATTCAATTTAGGACAAATGAATTCAGATACAAGTTTTTTTTTAAGTACAATATTTCAATTCTATAAATCCAGTGATGTTTAAATTTCAATACTGCGTATTCAGTGTCTTGTGTCTCTTATTTGCTTCCATAAAACATTATATATCAGATGCCATCCATTAAGGCACATCTACCTCTATCTTCCATAAAAGCAGAACTGGCCAACACAGGGTATCCCAACCACATCACAGACCCACCAGTTTAATTAAAATCCTTCTGGGCTATCATAATTGTAAATTTGTATGTTTATATAAACACAGTAGAAACTCGTTATTTTCCTAACATCTGTTCTTTAGCATGGTGGCTAAGGTAAATGAAAAAGCCAAATCCTGCAACTGTAAAAATATTACAATATTTATCATGTCTTTTGGCAAAGGCAAATTTGATCATGTTTTAAAAAAGTGTAATAAATAAATACAGCTTTTGCACACCTAAAAGGCTCTCTGACAGAGACATCCTCGGGAGGTCTTTGAAACTCTGCCTTCTAATAAATCACATTTTATTAGTGCAAACAGTGTTTGTTCCTTTCTATTTATAGGGCAGTCTCTTTGAGCACAAGAAGGTTGACGTCTCTGTTGATATAAATGGTGCAGATTTGGTTGTAATTTACAGCCCAGGGCAGATGAATGCATAGCCATAATCAAGAATTAGCATCAAAATGTGTGATTTGCTTTAACTGATTTTAAAATTTACTTCAACAATGCAGTGACCCTCACATTTAGCTTCCCATTTAAATGCCTGACCACACGTCTGGACAGAGAATATAGAGCATGTATTTCAGTGGGAAATCCCATGATCTCAGTTGCTAGTAATGATCCCTGCGGCACAACTGATGACTGGTGACATATGAGCTTGTCCAGATCTGACTAAAGAATTGACAGATTGAACTGGTTCCAGTTCAGTACAGGTGGGTCTATACTGGACAGCTGGTCGGCTCCTCACCGATCCCCCTCCCCAAACTCTAGGAATAGGATGCAAACTGGGTGGAGTGACACAGGGAAGGCTGTGCTTTGGGTTACACACACAGCTGTCACCTTCTGCTGAACTCCCTCAGTGAGGACTGCTCAATGAAAGTGTGCAAGGTCTGCATATATGGACTTGTTGAACCTGCTAGAAGATTGAAACAAGAGTCAGAGAGGACACAGTGCCAGCTGTTGAACAGGGACTCATCTTAAAGTGTGTAAGTGTGTACAGGAGAATTATCTCCTCATCAAAGCCACACTGGACAGTTAATTGTTGAACTAATGCGTGGAGAGAATGACTAGCTAAATTATTTTTTGTAATGTTTTTGGGGCGCTTTGAGCACCACAGAGAGAGGGCAGACATCTCTATGGAAGTTATCTCAGACACTCTGCAACTAAATAACACTGCAGCTAAGGGGACAAATATGTATTTTTGATTTTGGGGTGAACTGTCCCTTTAAGTATAACTTGTGAAAATGAGAGAAACCCCGCCCTGGGATACATGTAAATAGACTGTGCATTGTTTGTGAGCAACCATGCCTGCAATGAGGCCTTATTTGTCTATAAAAACGACAACATAGTGAGTGAATTACTGTCTGCTACACTGTAAAACACAAACCGCGGAGGTGCACTGCCAAGTATCATATCTCCACAGGCAAGACCTGCTGTGGAGCACGAGTGTGGAATGCAAGCCTGAGGCATGCGAGATGAACAGCGGGGAGAAAACGGAGAGGAATGAGAGAAAAATTCAACAGGAAACAGTTAAGTGCTTGGTGAATTATTTATTCTCCCCCATTGTAGTGGTTGGCTTCCTGCTGGCTGTGTTCAATTTTCAATAGGAATCCTCTTTATGTCCTCAGTTATCAACAAGCAGCACTATAAGACACAGTAGGCTGAGTGTGCGTGTGCGCTGCAAGCCAAGCTACTGTTCAAGTATGGAGGGCAAGAAAGAAAGCTCTGGTATAGAACGTGGCCCTCGTTGATGCTTGATTTCAGAAGTAATGGAAGAAATAGTCCAGTTTAAGTTTTACAGTTTTACAGCTGTGCTGTTCGAGTATGCCGTTCAGCAAGCCACAGGAAGACTTAGAGCATCCAGTCTACTTACTCAGTAAGTAAATGAGGTACAGTGGACGCTAAGTGCTCAGTACACTTACCATCTAATGTATTTCACTTTACAAATGAGTAAAGGAGACACAGAGGATGGTTTACATGTGGCAAATCAAATTATCAATGCAAACAGACACATCCAAATACTGGATGTCTTCAGCCACTCACTTCCAAATAACTTCCCAAGTCCTAAAATAAACATAATCGGAAAATCATTTTGACTTGGCATCTGTGTAATCACATCTAGGATTACAATAAATGAGTAGACATTCTTAATTGGGATGACTGACTGAAATGAATACTTCAGAAAATAGCTCACTCTTAGCTCATTTATATGATTATTTACAGTTACTTTGAAAAATCAAAACCCAAATGGTTTTTTAAACACTTAAGTTTTTAGACTGTTTAAAGCTAGGGTAGGCAGAAATCTGGAAAGGGGAACAAAAGGCAGAATTTGAAAATACACCCTCTTCCTGCAGCTCTCCCCTTTATCTGAAGCTCCTTCCACCAGACAACCATGGGCATGTGCACGCACCTCACCCAGTGTTTCCCATACACTGATTAATTTAATCCTATTTCATTGCAGAGTTGCACATAGCACTTTGCTGAGCCTCTCCTTGCCTCTCTCTCTGTTTATCACACATCAAATGAGACAAGAATTAGCAAGCTAACATTAGCCACTGTCCCTTCACCTCACTCCCTGCTGCTTGGGACTGCTTACCCAGAAGGAAAGCGGGCAGTACCTTGGGAGGTGGACTGTAGGTTGGTGGCTTTAGTAACTCGATTTAGGCTGCTGACTGGGGTCTGTCTCCGGGTCTGCAGTTGGCTTTCCTCTCAGTGAGGTGGTCTGTAGCGGCGGGGAGTGAGGCGAAGGAAACACTGTGATTCCAGGCTCTAGCTAACATCAGCTAGCAATTTTGGCCATCCCTGAAACGCTTCACTGATATCAACACGTTTTGATAAGTCCGTCTTCCTTTTTCAGGTAGCTCTGCAGTGTAGGCAGTTGTTGCCAATGCTGGAACAGCAGCTCTCTGAGCAGGATTCTCTGCCGCTGAATCGGCTTAAACTGAAGGTACTTGTAGGTGCATCTACATTTGCAAAACAGCAAATAGGATCGTCCTCTCTCTGTGATTTAGGAAAGCTATCCAATCATTTTGTTGGGCCCAAATGAAATGACTGGACAGGCTTTTTACAGGCCTGCGACAGCCACAGTTACTAGGTTTTTCTTTTCATTTATAGATTGGTATCGAGACATAAAGACAATATCAACAAATATAATAAAATTGCTATTAAAATAACTTGTGTACATTTGCTTTAAATTTAATGAGTTTTTCTTTTCAAAATCAACACTTCATACGGTTATCTTAAATCTTTTCTAGAAAAAATGCATGTCTGTTTCTTGCGCCTCCACTGTTGTAACACCTCAGCCCTATTAATAACTTACACAAAAATCCCCTCAGTATGTCAATTACTAGTAAAGCATCCACAGCAACCATGGGTCAATGATCAGCAGCAGATATCAATGTGATGATGGAGGTGCTCTGGGTGCTGGGTTGCATGGGAACAGACAGCCTGGTCAACCATGGCTAACAGAGCGCGACCGCCCAACACAGGCGATCTATAACCCAGATCCATATTACAAAGCAGCAAACCAGATCCATAAGTGTTCAGTGAGATCATGTTTGGTCACCCATGTTCAGCCTGTGTGTGACATTAAGATGAGAAAGAGAAGGAGAGACAGTTAAGAACTGTGTCTATCTCTGAGAGTGCCATCTGCCCTTAAACCTAACCACAGAGGTGACACACTAGTCTGAGTGGCTGATGATTGAAAAACATCTATATGGGGAAACTCCTGCTCTATGAACAAGACATCATTACCCCTATGAGTCATGAGATGACACCTTGAGATAAATACAATATCAAAAGCACCCTCATACACTTTTCTCAGTGTTCTCTTACTTTTGAGGGGTTATTTTAGCCTGGAGAGCTCATAAAAGAGGGAGAATAACATTGAGCGTGCAAATGTGTTCCGATTCCCGATTGAACAAACAATCACATAAAAAAAGTCCTAACTCAATACTGTGTGACACATCTTCAAAGTGAACTGAGACTAGAATTATCTGTAGGGATGAAAACACATTGCATTAAGGCATAATAAGCAACATGTAGAGGCACATAACAAAATCCAGCCTAATCTCCTGGTGACACACCTCGCATTCTTGAGTCTGTTTATTTGTATGTGTTGTGTTCTCATTTCTCAAGATAAATGACCAAACTCAGACACATCACATCCAAATATTTCCATCACATCCTCTACAGTGGAATTTGTGGGACAAATCTACCATTTATCAAGTCACATACGTTTTTGTTTCAGTTTAAAGACCTGCTAAAATGAAAAGCGTACTTTCATTGCACTTTAAAACACAAGGATTGATCTGATGACACACAATCTATTATCTGAATCTTCTGTCATTGCACAGCAGTAAAACAGTGGCTTAAATCAATGATTTGCTACGATATTTTGCAAGCACAAAGTCACAAGGTTATACTACGGGAGCAACATGACAGAGAAACAGGGTTTGAGGCATAACAGTGAAGAGACACAAACATATTGCTTTATAGTCATAACATAACTTAAAATAAACCACTACGCTTAAACTCAAGGCCACTGAGGTTAGCACATACTATGTGCAGTTCCATAATTACACCGCTTGCAGATGAGATGTGGTGGATGGTGTGTAGATATTGGGGGTAGTGGCAGGTGAATGTGAAACTCTGATCCTGAGAGTAAGGTTGTATAAGTGATGGGGGTTTCACAAAGATGTTAACTTTTCTAGCAGAAGGAACAATGTCTGGTTAGATAGAAAGATGCTGGCATGCTGCTATTTATTGAGTTCAAGAAAAAAAATGTATTATATACAACTTGGCTCCTATACTGTCTCAGTGGATGCAATCTAATGAAGTTTACAATATATCAAAACAAGTCTGAGAAAAGCCTGTCTGAAATACATTTTCTATAATGTTTGTCATTCACCACCATTCTGTTAAGGACTCTTATGCAAAGGTTGTTGAATAATTTCATCAAATAAAGTACAGAAATCCACTGAGGAACTTTGTACTGAGGCAAAATTACAGTATATTAATGCTACTGCCTTTTATACATTATATATTAAATATAAAAAATAGATCTCGTCCTTAAAGGTATACTATGCAGGACTTGCCGGTAACTGTTTGTTAACAGTATCGCAGGTGAAAGTAAAAGTAAACCCCAGCTTGCCCTCATGGCATTTTGCCTTGTTTTATGTGTTTTGGTGCAGTGCCTGTGATTTTCGTAGCCTCCTATTGGATGAGTACTGTTCACGTCCTGTCGCTACCTTTTATAAAGTCCAGACCTCACCTATGTGTTGTGCCCCAAATGTCCCAAACACAGCAATATAAGGAGAAAGTTTTAAAAAATCCAGGCTGAGTTGCTGCAGATAAATACACCACCACACACTTTTAGTGGGTTATAAGTGATGATTGAGAGGAATTACTTATGTATGAATCCATACATTTTTAAGGAAAATCCTGCATAGTATACATTTGAATATTAAATAAGTTCTTAATACTACGAGGCATTATTTACTGACATTTGTGTTTAATATTCCAGATAAGATTCTAAGAGACCTGTGTCAAGCTGTGTCAACATATAAATGTTTTTGCAAAGTAAGGGTGTGTGTTCCAGCACATTGTCAAATAGTGGACAGGGCAACTACTGATACATGGGCAACAGAAATCAACAATAAACCCTGGCATGGGACGTTCTGCATGAAGTGCCACACAAGGGAAGCTGATTTTACCTGCCATGGTTGTATTCAAATCTCACAAAGAGCCTGTTTCCACCTGCTGTTAGCATGCATTTTGGGTGATTAGCGTGCATCTCCACATGCATCCTGAGCGACCATTTGTGATCAGATCCCACTTTCCTGTTCTATACAGAAATAAACAGGTAAATCATTTGCAAAGAACAAATGTGCTATATGTAGTTTTTCAATCGGGGGGAGGTTTGTCGTGCTATGCACACACTTACAGCCTTTATTATTCTAAATAAGTAAAGGCACACAGGGTATTGACTGGCAGCCCCTCCTTGCCCAGGTCTCTCTTACTCTCACACTCTTGTAAATAAGACCAGCGCCCCTAGTAGACTACTGCTGCAGGAGTGTGAGTTCCGTGCAGTTAGTGAAAGTCTGCCTAGCCACAGTGACAGGGCTAACTGTAAGCATCACACAGCTAACTTAACCTGACAGTTATTAACGGGTTTAGTGACAGAGTCGAACCATTTCAGTGTCCATGCGAGTTTGGTGGGACCGTTTAACAGCTGCTGCTGTGTTAGCTTGTGCTAAAAGGGCAGACACTGACCTGACCATTTACTAGGAGAAGAGTGGCTCCAGACACAGTCTGTGTAAGTGCACGAACAGAAAGTTTTTATAAAGAAAGACATCGGCTGAATAGGCTGTCTTTCAATGTGGCCATGACAAATTAGGGTAAACACTGCCGACAGAATGTAGCCATAAGAAATGCAGACCACCTCCTGATGTGGTCTGAGATATTGGAACTCAAGACGCATTGAGGGCACATTTGGTGCATATACACCTGTACTCAGAGCTGACCGCTTGTGATCTGATCACCCAGGATGCTTGTTAGTACCAGATGTAAAGACAGCCAAGGAAAAGGTATCATCTTCTCTGTAGGTAATATTTATTTATTAATATTATCATAGTATGAATCCAAAGTGAGTAATTTCATTAACTATTCTTATCAAGCAATCAATTATTGATGAGATAGTTCTTGAGAAAAGCTTTAATTTTCTCTGGAGTAAAAACTGCTCGATGAGACTGGTACATGCACAATCCAATAAGGCATTTGGTATGACTCTGATGCAGGACAAATGTAGGGCAGGAGATGGAAGGTGTGTTTTGGAAGAGGGTGGGACTATTAGGCCTGTGTATTGTGTGGTGGCATAAACATTTACAAGCCTCTAGCCTAAATGCCTCCTCTGTTTAACCATGAAGCCAACAAAACTCCTTCTTCTAAAGCTCTCTCAGGGCAGAGTTACCAGCATCTTTTCTCCAATCTGTATTTCTCTATGCTCCTCTGTTCCTTCCTACCTCTGCTAGACTGGTGGTTTATTCTCACCGGTGCCACTGCTGGTGGCTAACCCACACATTTCCTCCTTCCAAGTTAGTGTGTGATGACGGTAAAGACCACATTATTTGTCCACATTTGCACATCACTGTGCACTAGGTTTGAGAAAAAGAAAAAACAATCAAATATACTGTTGCAGCTGCTGGTAGCTCAGTCACCATATTAACCCCTACCCCCCAAGCTACTTTCTTATTATTACTCATTTATTCCTCTGCTTCACTGCTTTTGATGGCCATTCTTTCACACCCTCCCTTTTATGTCAGTATGTCTTTGTGTAATCGCAACTAAATTAACAGCAATTTATTGGTGATCCTGCATGTGGCAGTGTTACAATGGGCACATACAGCACTAGCATTATACCACACTGTGTTGAATGTGGGTTGTGACTGACAGATAAGTTATTCTAACTATTCAAATACTCCCTGCTCTCTTACAGTAGCTGTAACTCTTTTTCTGTATGGTTTGAGTATGGGTTGAGGTCTCAGAGTGGGCACTGGATGAGCTAATGGAACTAGTTAATGGGAGCATTTGGCACAAGCAGTTCAGTGGGGTTGTATTGAAAGCTATGGAGGGAGCCCCGAGGTCTAGGTCACTCAATTGTCCTATGTAACAACGGACACACACATACACACAGTGCTGGTCCACATCCCCAGACAGAAACAAATGACTACACAAAGAGTGCCTCTAAACTATTCAACCAAAAGTGAAAGGTTGCAGAGGGGATGCCACAGGGCTTGCTTTTCGACAGCATTGACAACAGATAGAACACAGTCCGCAGCACACGGGCAGAGGTATTTGATGCCCCAACTGTAAAATAAAAAAGAAAAGAAAGCTGCACACACTATTTGGCACAGTGACAAAAGGGTTGAGTAAACAACAAAGTGAAAATAGGAAAAGGTCCAGAGGTGAACTTGTACCACAGTAGGTACAGGCTATAAATCTAGTAGCCTTGAGGAAGATTAAAAAACACAATTAACTTGAGAGTCCCTGTGTATCACTACAGGAAGGGAAGAAATCACTTGATATCCTCAAATAATGCTTACATCCTCTACATGGGCTGATATACAGTTTTTTTGTTTTTAATTAGTTTTCTCTAAAGAATTAGTATCCTTGTCATGGGGATGATAATAAAATATCAGAAGACCAGAGCAGATTTGTCCAGGTGTCTCACTATGGGGAACACTATTTTGATTTTAACTTAGAAATGAATTAGATTAATCAATATGAAAATAACTGTTAGTTGTAGCCATAATTGTTACATTGAATTTCATCTCAACTATATTGGGAAATCCATGGTGGTGACAGCTCATCATTGCACTGATGTATTGGTTAAATGAGGCTACACACAGTGACACACTACATGGTTACAGTGGAGGACAGGGTAAGCCCTAGTGTTAGGCACCAAACTTGGTATTAAGGGTACTGAACGATTTACATCAGTACTACTAAGTATCAATTCTTGTTAAATCAATCGGTGACAAATTTTGGTACATGCAACTGCCTCCTGTTGAGAGAGAGTATAGAGAGAACGATGTCACCCCTGCAGCCTGTTAAAGTCATAGAGTCAGGGCAATGGCAAACAAAGCCGCAGACAGTGTTCACTGCAATATCTCTGATGTGTAATGCTATGCAGGCTCTCGACTTAGCTTCATTCTCAAGGCGTCACTGTGACCTGAAGCGTTTATTTACGCTTGAAGTCTATCTTTCAATAATATGCGCATAAAAGCAAGATTAATGCTCAATAAAGCACGACTACTTTACAACATTACTGCAGTTGCTGTGCATCCTCTGAGACACACATGACAGTGTTCACACGCTATGCCCTGGCGACGGACTGACAGGCTAGAGGTTTAGGGACGGGTTTGGAAAAGGTGGTTCTAAATAAATAACAAAATGTTCTGAGGAGAGAGTTAAGAACTGAAAAATTGTATCCTTGGGCACCGATATCCCAGGTACCACTATCAGTTCGAATGTGGATGCTATCCAACCCTAGTAAGCAAATGTGAGGTAGAGTGTTGAAAGCGGGAAATCACACAGCACACACACACGTACACGCCATCCTGGGTACCCCTCCTGTTCCTTCCCCCCTGACGCCGAGGCCACTGGCACAATTTCCTGTCCCTTGTCTCCCTCGCTGAGAGCCGCTCCCTCTTTTCTGGACGAGCTTCACAGTCCAGAGCAGCCTGGACTCAAAACCTCAGCTACTACAGCTCCCCTGTATAACAACTTACCTCACCTAAACAGGCAAAAGCCTAATAACACAGTGCACTGACATTCACACAAGACAAAGAGGATCGCTGTGCCACACAACCATTCAACAAAAACGCGCTCAAAACGGTTCGAACCTTCCAAGTGACCTTCTGGCTACAGTGGTTTACTGCATTTTCTAGAATTCCGTTTAAAGCTCACTTTCTGAACTGAGTGTTTCGGCAGAGGCAGACAGGCAGCAGGTTCACCTTGGGTGAAACCAATAGACTAAAGAACCACAAAGTGCTATAAATACCCAGCTTGTCAGTATCTGTAACATCAAGCAGCACCCGAACAGAGACACTGCGACAGCTAAAAACCCTGTGATCTACTGAGATGAATTCAGAGATCTCAGTGAACGGCAGCTGTTTGGCGAGAGAGCACGAAGCAAACAGGCACTATAAAGCACTTATGGGTCCCTTAGAGATAGGAGACTGATCCTACACACAGACAAACAGCCACAAGAGAGCCAATCACTTCACTGCCATAGTACAAGACAGAGACAGATACAGAGAAGCATAAGCAACAGCGTTCTTGTGAGTAAATGGCCTCAAGCAGCGAGGAGTGGTACCACTCTCCCCGTGTTAGAGTGTCTGTACAAAGCTGATCTTGTCTGTACAGCGGGCTACTTGTCATCCTCTTGACACACTGAGCACACACACTGCATCGGACAAGGCTGACAGACAGATGCCAAATAATACACACTCATCCTGCAGCTCAAATGCAGTGTGGCGAACCAAACTCTCTGCATTCGGATTGTTTCACAGCCTCTTATAAATAGGCTTGGATGACAGATGTGTCCGCCACAAAGAACAAGACTCGCCCTCACACAGCCACTTATAATTAGGCAGTGGTTGTTTAAACTATGTCAGTGATGAATAATCCAACACACATTACTGTTTCTTTTTAAATTCTTTTAATCATCACACGCACAAGCAAAACAATCAACTTGTTTCACTCTCTCTGTGCTGTTGTAGAAGATACACTTCCTTTTTACATTTTTTTTTAGAATTTTGTGTAAAGTTCTTTCATTAAAAACTATGAATGTCTCTACAAGCTAATTATTGTAACCACACAGAAAACCAAGCAGAGTCTATTGTGTTATATATATTTCAGAAAAAGGTCACATAAAACGGCATTTAGATTGTACATTTCTTTTGTGGTTTGACATTTTTCCACACGAAACAGCGTGTTGGGGCAGGACATGAAGCTGGGAGGAACTTGACTTGAGAGTTTAAAAGAAGGCGGGACAGAGACTGCAAGACCTCTATTGTTTAGGATCACTTGGGATCAGGTCCCAAGTCTGTAATACAAAATGTATAGAAAATAAAGATGTCATTTTTTGGTGTGGTAATGATATCTAAAAAGGCTATACATATTACATTATTACACAGTGTTACTGTAAAAAAAAATGAATGAAAAAAGTTGCGTCTACATAGCTGCATATCATCTTCCAGTGATTTATTGATCGACTGATGTTTTGTCCTCTGGTCTACCTCTGAATACAGACACACCGCAGCATACACACTGTACAAAAGAGATACCTATCACATTTGCATTACCACAGCTGTCTATGTCAAGTGTGGTTGCCTCTTTGACACACATCTGATCAGACCCAATAGGTGTATGTTTTTTTTTTTTGCTTCATTTCTTTGTTTTAATGAAGAAAAAGTCACAGGAATAAAGAAACAGTGATGCATCTTTAATGCCACAAGTAAGATCATCGAGGACAGGTCTATAAAGAAAAGATGGAGGTAACTGCAACATCCTTTTTGCATTGCTTGCTCCAGCAGAGAGTGAACATAAGATGCTCCTGGAGATTAATTTAAATGAAAGTTTATTGCTTATAGATTAATTACAGCTAAAAAAAACCCTAATTTTTAGACTGCTGAAACAAGCTGGGGTACCTACAGTAAAGCAGCGGCTTACAGAAATGATCTATACACTAAATCTGGATAAATAAATAAATAAATAAATAAATAATCAGCTTTAAATAACAAACAGGGGGCCTCTGCTGAAAATTCGCATCGCTTCTTTACTTAACTGGAAAGAGATCATACAACAACGTTATTTCTGGCACGTAATTATTGGTGGGTAGCTCTAAAAGGGTTCTGAGAGGAGGGTTTCCCTTTATTATTGTTGTTGCTTGCTTGTTTTTGTGTATTTTTCTTTTCTTTTCAATTGGTTTCAGTTTGTCCACATAAAATATGTTGTGCTGCTTGTTATTATGAATATGCTTGTGCAAACTGTGTCCCATATGTGTTGCCTCACAACTACAATAATAAAAAAAACAAAACGCTGAGACAATAATGAAGCAAAAATTCTCCCAAAAACGATGCTGCTGGAGAACTCCTCAAGGAACTGGAGAACACAAGGATCTATTTGGGTTAAAGTAATGAGCAATGTAAAGTTTGTGGTTTTAACTTAACGAAGTGGATCTTCAATATAAACAGTAGCATGCACTTCCTCGACCAGTCATCAGTGACATCACTTCAAGATTTAAAGGAATACTTCACCTGCAAAATGACCATTTGCATACCAGTGATTAACTGCATGTTGAATATGTGGAAAAAAAACTTTATTTTTCTCGCGTTAGCAGCACCATTCATCCGGTCACTTCCACTTGTAACACTGTCCTGACCCAGTAGTGTTGCTATGGAAACAATGTGCCCATTCTCCAATCTCACCCCACTTTCCAAGGTGAGTACAGCTCAATTTTGAGCAGCAAAACCCCTTTTAGCATTGTTGTCAATGTTATCACTGTTAGCTTTATTAGCATAATTAGCAGTGTCAGCATGGTTAGTGGTGTTAATATTGTAAACAATGCAAAGGGTTTGTGGTTCAGAATGAAGCCACTTACTCACTAGGGCGACCTGGGAGGAGACCGGAGGGTGGGCACAATTTTCTGCAGGAACGCATTCCACCACCAGAACTTGGTTTTCTTAAAACTGACCAGTTAGTTTCCAGTTAACGGGTTGGACTTTCAACAGTAAAATTAACTGAAACTGACATCCCTAGTTCAAACTTTGCTCAAGCAAAGCTCATGCACACACGTGTGCCCATATGTTTTCGTGACAATGCACAGTTTGGGGAGTACTGAGCATATGATGTGTTGTGTGAGAGTTTGTTAAAGAATTTTTTTTACAGTTGTGCTTAACCAAAAATGCAGCCTCTATTTATTTCAGTTGATGAAAAATTTTCACCTTTGTTGGATCCTCCATTTTCCCAAGAGGCACGTGAGAGACACGAAGTTTTCTTCACAAATTTAACCTGACATGAGTAATCGATATACAAATGGCCATTTTGTAGGTGAAGTATTCTTTTAAGACATGAATTCTATATTATTTTTTTAACTGAAGTATGATATATATATGAAGAGCAAAAAGTCAAAGTGTTAGGATACGTTTTCAGTTTGACCTCCTCAGACCAAAGTTCACTGTTAGCAGGTAGCAAGTATTTTACAATTTCCTTAGAAGCTCATAAAGCCATAGTGTTTTATTGCCATTCTTTAAACATATTCTCCTATTCAGACTGTATGAAGAGGAAGTGGGTTACAGATGGCAGACACAGTCAAACAAAAAGTCCACACTTTCATAGTCACTGACGAAATAAACATTTTCTGCATAAAAGTACGTCATATACTGTTTGGGTATCATGAAAAAGATATCAGACCAACAATGCAGAATCATTTATGTACCCAGACAAGCACGCACACTCACACACAAATTCGCACCCACATCTGCCTTGACAACAACAGTGACTTGTTTGCAAGCGATGTCAACTTCTCTCTCTCATTCCTGATTTAGACTGGCATCGGAAACTGGCAGCTTCTGTGGGACGTCCCCTTCATTGTGTGCCAGCTCTCTGACCCAGCCATGCCACCCTGGGGTCTGAATGATTTGACACACTCACACACAACCACACACACAGAGGCACAAAAACCCTTTTTCAGGATTACCACATTTTCCTTCAGCCATTCAGATCGCTGCTCTCAGTCGCACCAAGGCCACTATTTCTGACTCTCTCTCTCTCTCTGCTGCTCATTTGACTTTGGCTGCTCAGAAAATTGTACGCAGACAGGCTTTTCTTTCCTTCACTCTTTGTGGTTAATGCATCTGTAATGAATGCCTGGTAGTCAACAAGTGCATTAAATAAACATTTTAAACACTGGCTCTGATTTGAAATGGAAATACATGCATCCATAAGTTGTAGTTCTGCATGACAGGTTCTGAAAAATCACACAAATCTCAGCAAACTGAAACATAAACTCAGTTGAAATCTCACTACAGATAAGACCTGAGAGAAAAACATCACAGGACTCAGTATGAGTTTCAGTGGTGGTTCTCAGCCCTGCTAGTTTTAGTTCCAGCGTCTAATCAAGGATTACTTTGAACCTATACCGCATGGTGCATGCAATTGATGCAATTAACTTGTTACAGGATGAAAAGACAGAAACATCCTGAGCATGTCAGGACTTAAAATCACTAAATTAAGTATTTGTCCCTTAGACATATTGAACTTCTTAATGTAGCAGAATGAATGTGGAAACTTTGGGTTACGTAATCTGGATGCCCAAGCAGTATACATTAGGAGACACTGGAGGAGGTATAATTAGGCAAGACAGATGCATCCTAAGATTTTCTGCAGTTTAAAAAAGTTGTGACTCTGGATCAAGATTGGTATCAACTGATTCTGCTTATAAATGATGAAAAAGTGGAATCATCCTCTTGGTAATCCTCACTGTGTAGCATCCCTGCAGCATGGCCAACTCGGAGGTAGCTGACGTGAGACCTCCTTGTCTGTACCTCCATGCAGTCCACCAGTTTTAACACACATCACTACTCATCCCCAATGAGGGCCATCACAGCTACAGAGACTGGGCAGGTCAGACAGACGATACACACACCCACACAAACACTGACTCTTACTGCCCGCTGGGCTGAAATGCACAGATTTATTAGGCTGAGCGCACCACAGACTGTGTGTTTTCAAAACAAGGTATTATGGCACTCGGCACTGTGTAATTACACAATGATGGACTCAACTGCCTTAATTATGGAGCCTCTATGTGCTACCGGCTCACCAGGGTGGATCTGTTCACGCAGCTTAACAGGAGCAGCACAAACTCACTACGAACATTAACAAATCAAACAGTGTTAACCCCAACAAGCAGGCTCAGCTTGCCATGGTGAAGCAAGGCAGGCAGGTTGGATTTAGGAAGCAAAGATTACAGCCCAACAGTGTAACCACTGCTAGTTTCTTTTGTATCATGTAACTGGATTAAGACCCCAGCATCTAAGCATGCTGGCAGATCCTCACCTGATGAACCAAGCTTAGAGATGCCATGGCTTCTGTCTACAAACTCTGGAGGTAACAAGGCAAAGAGGCAGCCCGTGATGGCAGGCTGTGGCCCTGCAGAGCAGCCTCCTCAGGCTGGGTCCACCCAAGACTTCGGCGGAGCAAATGAGCACCTTCTAAAAAGCCACACGACACAAAAAGCACAGCGAGGAATGTCCCCTGCATTTCATTCCGCCAGCGAGCCTATTTTACATTAAAGCTCCAAAACTGGCGACAGCAGCCTTAAACAAAGGAGTGCACGGCCCAAAAAAAACAATGCAAGTATGCATTTGCTTCACAAAAAACTGTTGAATAAATGCATAGTGTGCACGCGATGAAACTTCTGTAACCAGCTACTCCTGTGACAGACTTGTGCTTGAGAATATATTTTAGCAGCAAATAGAGCCTGTGTTCTAGCCTGTTCATTTACATTTCAAATAATGTCTATTCTTCTGATGCGTTCAGCTCTGTGCTACTTTAATGGTGGAACAACACAGAAAATCACAAGGCTATATCTACTTTCTTCATTGTTATTATAATCATTTAAATACCCCACATAAAATGCAAAAACATTTTAGGGAAGATTAACGTCAAAAATCCTGTTTATTTAGCACTCTGACCTAGTTTACTTTACAGCAATGGACTATGTCAGCATAATGAGAAAAAAGCAAGTGTGGCAATGATCTCAGAGTCCACCATGCATGCCTCTGGAGAGGAACAATGTATATTTGTGTGTCTTTACCTGTGTCCTCATCTAGATCCCCCTGTAGAGAGGAGTCTGTGTCCTCTGAGGAGGCCTGGCTCCTCCAGTTTATATTGCCCATCCAAGAGGCCTGAGTCCACACACAGCTACCGGTCCAGGAGTGATAGTGACGGCTATACTTTTTGTATACTGACGACTTGCTGGTCAGGCTGGCATTGTCACAGCTATCACTCAATAGCACAGCTGAGAGTTAGTCACAAACTAACTGGCCCGCATGATCATCCTCTCTTGACTCAGACACACTACACAGCACTTTGGAGGAAAGATCCACAAATAGCACAGAGAGAAGGCAAGAGGAATTAAAAAGTAATGTGCTTTTCCAGTGTTTTATTCATTAATTCTTGTTGTAGATATGTCTAGAATCACAAAATCCTGCACAGGATGTCTGTGTGAAGCTGTCTAAGCTGTCATCAGTGGTCCTGGAGAGGGTCCAACCCACAGTTATCTGGAGTGGGGATGTACAGAAGAGTCACAAGGAACTGAGCAGGGCCACTTGTGGGAATAAATGACCTGCGCTCTGGCATGCAGGCCAACACACAGTGGAGAAATCGAGTGAAGCATCATCTTTTCTCCGAGAAAGAAGCCTCAAGAGCATACGTGGACGTGGAGAGATGAATATGACCTGTAAATGGAAGCAGTATTGAATTCCTTGAAAGATGTTGTTGAAGACGTTGAAAGCGGAACGGCCTTGAATATATTCATGTTACAAAGACCTGATTGCCTTTCTCAGACGTAGCCCTTCATTGCTCATTGATAGCCTCGGTCCAGTCATTTCCCAACATGTAATCCATCCATTTCTCCCTCTGTGCAGAGACTCAATTCCCATCAATGCGCTACCTTCCTCCACCCCCTTTCTTTCTCTCCCTAAGCTCTATTCCCTCCCTCTTTTTTTGCTTTCCCATACACAGCACACACACACACAAAAAAAACTAATTACAACACTGCTAAACCTATATGGGAACAGCAAGCCTCTCATTCTGTGGGAGAGGGAGGGTGAAATGATTTCTGCCATCAGACCTCAAAATTGCAGCATGTCAAACCAAGACCCATAGCCTGCCCTGTGCAACAGTGGGATCACTCATCAGCAATGTGCGTAAACCTAATCATCCGGGGAACCCTTTTGTAATCACGACTACTTTAGCTCTTGCTCAGAGTTTTGGTGACTAAGGCATGCGGAGCTTGCTATTTCTGTACATCTGGGGAAGAAGATATTTCAGTCTGAAGGTAATGCAGTAACCACTTAGCAAACACAAAGCCATCAAAATGACTTACACTTCAGTGTTAACTCTAGGAATGCTTGAGAGTAAACTCTTTGCATTAAGGCTGAACCCTCTCAAAGGCAAATACACAGATACACACTCCCACACTGTGTTTGTGTTTGTGTGTGTGTGTGTGTGTGCATGTGCGTGTGCGTGTGTCCTAAAATAAGGAACTGATGGATCAGTTCCGCTGCGACTGGCTACTACCATTCACTGACCAGTAGCAATGCAGTCTACAGGCTAATAATAAATCATACTCCCACAACTTTGTTACCAAAACTGACGTGCCAAAACTGTTGAGTCACAATCCCTGTCACTATGGGGAAAATAAGGACACAGCCTAAGTTTTGCAATAGCAGTAATACTAAAAATAAAGTCTAAATTAAGGCTTGTTTCATTAAGTCATGAAGTTGTGTGTTAATAAGGGTGTTTCTTGCTGTTAAGTTTGTCAGACAGAGATTTAAAAGCAACACTCAAAGACATTTCTTTGACTGAAATGTCCCCGTTAACAGCAATACAAGCATCCTACTAGGTGGTGAATGTGTGCACAACATCCATGCATAACTACTAACACATGGTTTTATAAATATACCATTGCATCACAGTGCTTTTTCAACACAGCATGAAAAAAAGACACCAGCAATTTGAGTTTTAAACCTTCTACTTATCTTCAGAATGAAACAACTTTCATACTCTATAAAATGAACACAGAGCACATATTCTGGCAACAAGGAGCAGCTATAATTGTTATAAGTTGTAGTCAAGCCATTCAATTTTAGAATTATTCATGTGAATGAAGACTTCGCACACAGGATGACCCCCTTGTCTCAGCGAAAAAATGTAGTCACAGCAGATGTGTATCTCTACTGTATTTTTCTACAGGAATGACTTCCAGAAAAGTGGATGCAGGTTATATTGTGCAACGTGAAGCTAAAGATGTTTGCTGTACTTAAGTTCTGTGTCACAGCTTGTTTTAAGGGTGTCGCATTAAATCTATCACTGCCAACTATAACTGCAACAGTGGAATCATTCCAGGGTGTTTAATTAGGTCATTACAAGCATTACATTGGACAAATACACAGAGTAAACAATGAGCAATTTTACTAATTTCAGTGAGCATTCACAAGCCACTGCCAAAGTATAATGCCTGTGAACAGAGTCTGAACTTGGGTAATGGCCAGGGTTGGAAATTACCACCAGCTACCAGCCCAATGCTGGTAAAATATGCAAGTGGGTGTTAGATTTGCTTTGTTCACCAGCCAAAACAACAATGGTGACCTATTGAGTAGCTAGTAGATTTTGGAATCCACCAACCGCAGTGGCAGGTGGACAAAAAGTTAACATCCAACACATTTAATGCCTGGGTGGCAGAGTCGCATACAGCACAGTAACTCTCAACAGCAAAATATGGTATACAGGGTTCAGCATCAATGTGTTTTTTAAACTTGCCTGGCCACTGTACTAAGTGTTTATTTATAAGCGGTTCTCACAAAATGAAGATAAAAGTTAATTATCATGATTCAGTTTTATCTGCCTTGCTCTCAAACTTACAGCCAACTCACAATACATAGCTGGAGATTCACCCATCCAAATAATTGTCTGTTTCCAAGATACCAAAATGCTTGCTTGCACTTCAGCTCATAAACGTTGCCTATACTTGCCGTAATGTTCTCGTGAGTTAGTGCCAAATCAGTACTGCGTATGTGCAACTCTGAACAAAACTGACAAGGAAGCGTGATGGCTTTCTCTTTGGCTACTTCCATCATTAGCTCTGTAAAATACAATGCAACTAATTCTTTTTAAACACTCGCCCAACCGGGCAAGTGAGCCGCTCGATTTACTAGTCTGACATGGCATTTTACTTGCCCCAGGCAATCGGGCAATTACTATTATTGTTGAGGCCTGGTATTTAAGAGGTAATGAGCGGAAAGTATTTTGCACCAGTGAGAAAAATGAAATTGATCCAACTGTGGATAAAAAAATTTAATAGATGTCTAATCATAATAGCTGTTAATGCTCACATAGACAGACTAGATCACTAATTAACACACCATACGCACATGTCTAAAGGTGGGTTTAAAACATCAGGTTTGAGTACCTGCAATCCAATTAACCTAACGTCCACTTTTCTGAGTCCATTTGACAAATCCAAAACAGAACAAAGTGTGAAGATCCAAATAAAAACACACACTTCCACATCCTTAGTCTGTTCCACCCAGTTCTTTTTCTCCAAGGAAAGCATTTGAGATGACTTTAGCTGTCTGCTGCTGTTGCTCTGTTTATGGATCACAGTTTGAGCTGCCTGAGTGATGAAGTCATGAGGGTGCGTATACAGAGAATGGGGTTTAGTGCTGAAACAAACAGAAGACCCACCCACGTGACTCCCCAGGTGATGACATCCTAGCTAAGCTCCACACAAGTGGGAGAAGAGGCTCCAGACAGGTAACAGTGTGTCAGTGTTTAACCCCCAAGAGAGGACAAGTCAGTGACAGCAGGTTACAGTATCCATGGTGATGAGAGAGTATGTTGATGCAGCTTGTGACTCGGGAAGAAATGCTGGCCGTAAGTCTCCTGCTGGAGCTTGGTGTCCATGTGTGCATTGATACTTCTACTTGGTCTGTGTCCTGGTAACCATCTGCATTATATCACCATTTAAACTTTAACCCGTGATGACTATATCCATGTGCAGGAATCCCTACTTACAAGCAGGAACTTTACTTCACTTTATCCAAATCTTTTCCATTTTAATTTGCTCCTCGAGGCACCAGTGAATTAATCTCCTTCTGTCGAGGTCTAAAACTGGTCCCCTTTCTGTAGAGTCTTCGCAGCCTAAGCTCACATAGACAAGAGTCTCCTTTTAACACCATCTTTTACTCCAATCCTTACACACACTCTCTCTCAGAGGAAAAGGCTTAACAAGCTGACACTGACGCTATGCCTGCTGCACAATTATTCAGTGCCACCATGAGTCCCCAGCCTTGTCCCCTCTTTCCATTTCATCCAGCATAGTGTGTCCTCTGGGTACATATTTGGGATCGATGGATACATGTGACCTGGTAGACACAACTGGAAAGCCTGGGGACACAGATCCATGAAAGAAATGATGGATTGGGCTTTATTATCCTTAGCCTTTATTTGCTTTTAACTTGTCATTGAACCACAATCTGCAAAACTACACTGCCTCACAGTTTTCATTAGCTGTGACCATATGTAGTCATCTGTCTGCAAGACACGAAAGGAATCGGAAACTTTTACGCCTATGAAGAATGACTGAGCTAGTGGTGGATGACACTCCCTCCCCGCCTGTTACTGGGAGCTGTGTGTGTCTGTGCTGGTGTGTGTGTGTGTGTCCCTTTACTGCAGGCATCACCGGACAGGACAGTATGTGGAGCGAAGCAGGGAGACAGCTGGTGGAGTGGGATGCAAGTGTAGCTGGCGGGTATAAAGTTTCCTTCCAAAAGCATACCCGAGACCACCCTGTTTCCCCTCATACTGGGTGCGCTCTGCATTGCTTTATTTGTCCTTAAAGCTGCATACAAAATGAACGGCGGTGGTAGACATACACAACAACGGTCAAAGCAGAGGAAAAAAATGCCACGTGCACACAATGTGGAAATCAACACAACACAAATACACACGACAGTCTTGGGCGTGAACGCATTTCAACTCCAGTGTACTAGGTAACAACGTAGCTAGCGTTAGCTCGTGAAAAGCTAACCATTAGCTGCTGCTAGCCGCCGTTACAAACCCATTTTAAATGTTAGCTTACGGCCAACTATGAAGCAGGAGAATAATTTTAAACACATATCCTCATTTATTTAATTGTGTTAAAATGTCTCTTCCCGGATGAAAAGCCGAGATTTGTTCCTGAATGTTGGAGATGCTCCCAAACAATCAAAGCAGGGTATATTTACGACCGCTGAGCTGAGAGTCAATGGTGAAATGCCGGTGAAGTAGAATGATAGCACATTTAAATGGTATTTTCAATGCTAGCTAGCCCACGACATCTATCTCGCTGAATTGCTGGGATAGGACCAACGTAAATCATTTACTGCTCAGTAAACCAGCTAGTTATCTCTAACCAGCATGAGGTTGAAACGGTAACGTTACAGAAAAGCCATTTGCTCAGTAAGGTTAGCTAATAGCTAACGTTAGCTGATACGGTGACGCTTTATTTTAACTGGATAGCCGAGAAAAGAACAATCCATAAGGCCCAATTAAACCACCATTTACACTCCACATATCCGTCCAGCGTTATCTGGAGCGCCGTTTAGCGTATGTACTGAGTCCAGAGACCCCCCATTTGATCCATCCGTGCCCCGTGTGAGGAATACCGTTATACAGTGAGGTGGAGCAGTGTGGTTGAGTCTAGCCGGGCAGGACTTACCTTGCTTGCTCTCTATTTTTCCCGACATTTTCGTAGCCAGCAGCTGTGATCCCACTCGCAGTTCAACAAAACGTTAGCTACAGACGAGCCTCGCCGTTTGTCTCCTCCGATTATTCCCTCATTTTCGATATACTGTTGTGTCCATGAGATGATTCCGCCGGGTTTAAGGTTATATATTTATAGGCCACACACATTGGTACGGTCAAAAACTGTCTCAGTCCGTCTCCGGGTAATTTTCACTGGATACACACAACACACACACGGTTATGTCTTGAACCTAGACTCGGGCAGAGAGCGCCTCATCCAGTAGAGCAGCGCCCCCCTGCGGGAGGAATTAGTCATATCAATCTGTCAACAAGAGGATGGGCGTGTTTCAATTTCAATTCAAAGAGTTGGAGCCAACATCACTTGTTTGTTTCCACGGTTAGATATTAAGTGCGGTGCATTTGTGGCCACCATGGAATAATAACATAGAGATGGCAAGTATTGCACATAATAATAATAATGATAAACATGCAGCACTTTTCAAAACAAAGTTACAAAATGCTTTACATGGTAGAAATAGGATTAAAACATTCCAGGACTGCACTAAGGCAAATACAATCTGACATTTAATTCAAATAAAACAAAAATAGAATCAAATAAAATACCTAATAAAAGGCTTTTTTTAAAGAAGTGGTTTAAGATATGTCCTGGATTCTGCAGTGAGTCACAAACTAAATCCTCTGAGTTTTGCATGCAGACAATGACATGGAGTTCCCAAAACATCCAAACTGAGAAGTCTGTGCAGAATGAAGTTCCCATCTGCAAAAAATAATCTGAATTTATCCATTGTTGCAAAGAAGGCAAGAGTAAGCAAAATCAAATTTTAGTATTTTGAGTTCACAGACGAGAGGGGAAAAAGAAACAAGAAGAAACCACTGTAGGGCAGCTTGAATGGGTGTTGTATGACCCACTAAAAAGCTGTAGTCCATGCCATCACACAGTCATCTCTGACCTCATCATTGATCTCAGCAGCATGAGGCTAATGAAATGACAAAGCTTGCTGGCTTGAAAAGAAACTAAACTGCACCAACCATCACTGGCCAAACGAAATAACTGACTCTAAAAATACTGATTCAAATCATGCTGAACAGTGCTGCTTTGAAATGGTGCATTCAGTAATTAGAAAGTAAGTATCAACAATCAGCTTCAAATCTGCTGTTTAGCAGATCACATTTTCTAGGTTACATTCTATAATGGCTGAGGAGCCTCATCTACACTGAATACATTAATCTATCTCTGAAACAGGGTTTCCCCTTGGAAGACTTAAACAAAATAGCATATTCCTGCTATTTTATTAGTATAGCCTGGTTTTAAAACGTAAGTCATTGGCATTTGCCTTAATTTATGGGGAAGTTGATGTCTGTGTTGTTCACATTTTTGGAATATGTGACTGACCTTTTTTTAATGCATGCCTTTTTTCTTTCTTGAACAAAAAAACAGATTTTTATCTAAATGAGACAACCTGATTGAAGTCCTCAACACCATCTCCTTTCCAATATTGCTTTGGTCCATACAGTTTTTATTTTCCTTCATAGCTCTCCAGTGCCTTCCACAGGTTCGCATCAAGGCTGCTCTATTTTTGTGCACACGTATTCCTCTGCTAGGTCAGGTTAGGGTGTTTCCTCATTCAGTGCTTACACTGATAAGACAGCATGAGACTTTCAGCCATTTCCTTAACATGGTGCCTTATCATTTTGTGTACTATTTTGATTTTCATTATGTGCAGGGTTTCCCTCAGGAAACTGTGTAGCAGAGGTGGTAAGTGATCAGTTTAGTGAGCAGATGCCTAGACAACTGGCAAAATATCTGCTCTTTTCTCACAGAAGTGTAATCATTTTAATGGTGTTAGTGGAGGTGTGCTTTGTTTCAGGTGAGGTGGTCCAACTCTGCTATAAAACCCTGCAGGAAACCCTGATGTGTTTTTATGCATCATCATTGGACATATTAACAGGAGCACCAGCTCCAGCTGCAATGATTAAAAGCAGAAATCAATGTATTTGTTGTAATCTTTCTTCACCCAATCCTAAAGAGACAGTTTAACCACAAATCAAAAAATAGATACTTTCCCTTTTACATGTAGTGCTGTTTATTAATCTAGATTGTTTTGGTGTGATTTACAGAGTGTTAGAAATATCTGCACACTTCCTCCTGCACAGTGATACAGTTAGTGGGTGTACCTCAGTAGAAATAAAATAGTTCCTACATGAAACTGCTCACAACAAGGTTGGTGGATTATCTTGAGTAACCAGGTCATGATTTCTGGAAAGAGACATTGCTGTTGAGTTTTTCAAATGTTTTTTTTTTGTAGTTTTTCGGCTAAGTGGAGACGTAGCTTTACTGTTAAAGGGACAGTTCACCACCAAATCAAAAATATGGATTTTTCCTCTTACCTGTAGAGCTGTTTATCAGTCTAAATAGTTTTGGTGTGAGTTGCAGAGTGTTGGAGATATCAGCTGAACAGATGCCTGCCTTCTCTCAAATATAACTAGATGGCACTCTGCATGTGGTGGTTTAAGGGCCCAAAATACATATTTGAAAAACTCACCAGCAGTGTCTCGCTCCAGAACCCGTGATGATTATGACGATGGTCATGATCCATGAGTAGTTGCATGCTTCCTGCTGTGCAGTGATACAGTTTGCAGGTGTAGTTTGGTAGAAAGAAACTGCTCACAACAAGTCTCTTTAAGTCATTTATTAAGCAAAAATTATTTGTTTTTTTGGCTATAAATTGAATAAATTTGGGTTTTTGACTGTTGAGCTGACAAAACTAGCATCACCATGGCATCAGGTAAATTGTAATGGAGGATTTAATCTTAAAAAAAATCCTCACAAGATTAAAAGATAAGTTCACAATACCTCAATTCCTGTAATCTTCCCTTCTCCCCTCACTGGTTGTGAAGCAGTGCCTTCCCAGTGCGATCCCATGGATGGTGATGGAAGACAAAATCTGCTGTCCAAGTTTTGTTAAAGTGAAGCTAATGTGAGGCTTCAGCTGTCTGAGTTATTCAAATTAAGAGGTAAACAGTCTCTTTAGTGTTAAACACTCTCTTTGTGATTCCCTGGACGTTGTTGCTGAGATGCAGCCAGGAATATCAGCCCAAGATTATTTGTTTTAAGTGATGGATCAGTCTTAACAGGAGAAGACAAACACATTATAACTTGGGTCTAAACCTGTATTATGACAGGCAGACAGATTCTTCTCAGGGGATGGAAGAGTAAGGCGGAGCCTGCAGCCCAGGAACAGGCTGTGGAGGTGGCAGGAGGGGAAAAGATGTCCTGTTAACGGTTTAGAGGATCAGATGTATATGTTATAAAATGAATATTAGAAACACTAAACTTTTTGGGAGGCTCCTGACATGGCTCACACTCTGGGGAAGTGTTACAGTTTATGCTTGGACAAAAATCTGTATTTATTTTGTACTTCCTTGTTTAGCAGCGATTTATCCGTTGAGTTTTTGTCTCGTTTTAAATATCTGTGGCCACTGCGTATTATTTATGTCGACAACCAAGGCCAGTTGTGTTTATGGTGGAATAACTGGAATATACCCACTTGATGTGACAAACTCAGGCTGCTGGAGCTTCACATAGCTTTGGCTGAATTTTGTGATGCATCTCCACAGAGAAAGAGGACTGTGGGTTTTGTTCCCGTCTCTTACATCACTGGAGTTGCACCAGGATGAGACACTTCGCGGCCAGAACAGAGAGGAAGAATTCTTAAGTCCTTAAATGTACATATGGGTATGAGAGAGTATTTAGACAGATTTAAAAATGTGAACCTATCCTTTAATCGATGAAACAGTCATTAGTTGCAGCCCTGCAGTCACACACATCTACTCATACATTTCACTCTTCGTCATTTTGCTGAAAGCAGTGCTCTGATGTTGCTCTAATCAATAGCTGCTCTTTCTTCCTATCTGCTGCCTGGCTTTTCGGGTCCTTTACTGTAAAATGAAATGCAGATTTAAATAGCGCTGAGGATTTCTGGGTGTCATTACCATCTGGTTGTAGATTCGCCATTGTTTTGTGCGTTTGAGTGTCTTGTCGGCGTAACTGCATGCGCGTCTAAAGCGGCAGTATCCCCGGCGTGTCATGCATATTCTATAAAGCTGTGGTTTGTTCAGAAATCCTTAATACGAAGCCTTGTCACCTGTTGGAGATGTTTTCCCTTTAATACGCCGGGATTTTACCCTTGTCAGTGTCAGAAGAGAGAGCGATGCTCATTTTCTCAACCGCACACCAGCACCTCAACACCTCGCCGTACATGCATAAAGACACACAGCGCTCTCGGAACATACACTCCACAACTGCACATAATCAGAAACGCTGCACAAATACAAATACCGATGCACCCACACAAGCTTACACGCAGACACGAGCGTAAATACACACATTGGTGGTTCTCAGCCTCCTGCTGGTTTTAACAGCCCACCAGAGTCCAGTCTCAGCGTGTCGTAACATGCTGACTCCTGCCATATCCCTCAAATCCCTTTCAATTAGAAGCTCCTGCGCTGGTCCTTCGACTCTGTGCAAACCCAGGGTACGAAACCCGCCCACATACACACACACACACACGCACGCACACTGAGGACTTCCACACAGACATCCACATGTGTGTGCACACAAATGAGGGCACATACTGTATACGTACACACACATGCTTACACCCTTCTTGCATAAACCCTATTGCACACACACCCACAATGAGGATAAGACGCCTGTATCTGCCTATTATGCACATCCACGCTGTTGGCTCTCCCTGAATATTTAATGTTCTCTTTACAATGACTGCACCATTACCTAGAGCCCGGGAGCACCCAGCTTAGCTTACTGAAACACTGCAGACTAATACTGAAGGTTGTCCAGCATTAGCATGGCTTGTTTCAGCTACAGAAACAGCACAAGGAGCTAGGTGTTCCAGGATATTGGCGTAATTTAATGAACATTTATTAACGCCACTCACAGCTGCTGAGGGCTAAGTTTTAGTTTAAAAGCAGCTCCCAGTCCTCAAACTTTTGCTCCGAACCAGAACACTTTCTCTGCCTCAAAATGTTCCAGCAATTTGAAGAGTCTGAAGTGGTATTTTTCTGCTGTTCTTCTCCTGACGTTTGCGTGTGCATTTTTCTGGGTATTTGTCTGATAGAGAGTGGTGTGTTCTCCTGTAAGCTCTATCTGTTTTCTGTCTGTGTTCCCCGAGTGTGTTTTGATTGAATGTCTGTTGCGGAGCTGCGGTCGAAGTGCAGTCGAAATACTGTCATTGTTGCCACCTCCTCCTCTTCTCCCTGCCAGCGCTTGCATTACACAGACAGGCTGGCTGCCAAACTTTACATTACTATACTGGCCTGCTTAAGCTCTCACATTCTTAGGTGTATTTTTTATGTGTGCGTGTGTTGACTTTATATCTTCATGTATTTCTGGATGCGTGTGCACGAGCGTACAGTACGTGTGCGCACTTTCTTTTGTGCGCGTCGCCTCAGATACACTTGTCATGACACTTAGACGAGACTTTTATCAGGCGATTGTGCCAAGATGTGTCAAATGATGCTGCGAGAGGAGGGTTCACAAACAACAAAACAAAAACAGGCAGCTCTGAATCTCCTTGGGTGTGGTTTTGCCTCGTGCCGCTTTCTGAAGTGTGAATGTGCCAGGCTACAGCATCCAACACATCCAGAGAGCATATGCAAAGAGAAGGGGAAAACAATGATACAGCCAAAGGGATGCTTGACAGACATTTTCAGGTCAACAGTGGACAGAGAACAATGTGGTCTCACAACATCATCCCCGAACAGATTTTAGGAATCATAGTGAAATGACTGATCTGGAGGCATGAGGCCACTCTCTGCATGCAGGCTTTTTCAATGAGTAAAAATGCTGTTTGACCAGAGACTGTTACGTAACAATTCCTCAATCAAACCAAGGCAGATTAAACCTTAAAGGGATAGTTCACCCCAAATCAAAAACACAAATCAATCTCTTACCTGTAGT
>JAPZEB010000011.1:21407104-21421346 GCA_029783705.1 Chaetodon striatus
GCCTCTTTTTGGGACACTGAATCACAGAAAGTTTCACATGATTTTTCCACGTCTTCATTGTACAGCAAATTACAATACTCTTGCAAACAGATAGAAAAAGGAAATGAGAGTTATTTTTGTCTGTACAGATATTCTTTTTCGGTTGGGTCATGACGAGTGTTTGCAGATTTTTAAGGCAGAGACACCGACTGTCGAGTCATCCTTGCTTGATGTTATGTGCGTAGTGAGGAGGAGGAAATGGAGGAGAGAGTGGAAAAGAGGAAAGAGCCGGTCATCCCCTCTGTGAGGCATTTGACTGACAGGGTACCGTGCCTGGCTGAGGGCTGAGTGCTTGGTGGGTCACACAGGGCGGGTGTTGGCCCCTGCTTGGCCTGGAGCTGGAGGCGGACACTGGGTAAAGGCACTGGATGAGACGGGCCCCCTGTCCCTGGGGCTCTGAAGTGGCCCTGAGGGACTCGTTGTGCTGCTGACTGTCACTACGGCCGATACACTCTCACCTGCTGCTCTGGCTCCAACTTTTCTGAAAAGAAAAAAGGGCATTAATCAAAGTAGCATTTTAAGCAGAAGTCTGCCCTAAAAAGCTTGGGCTGTCCAGAAAAAGAAAAACTATTAATAACATGTGATTCAGATGAACACAGCTGACTTGTATCTAAATGTCAGGACAGTCTTCACAGCCATAAATTTAGAGCATGGACTGACAAAAAGGACATGCTTAGCTGGAATCAATGATATGATTACACGTCTTGGTCGCTGATTTTGCCCCATTGTCCTGCCTGCTCCCTGTCTTTGGAGCTGTGCTGAAAAAGCCACCCTGAATCAGAGCTATTGTGCGGTTGCTGCCGAAGAAAGAAAAGAGACAGAAATGAAAATAGAGACAGCCCCAACAGAAAGAGGCCATTCACTGATAATGAAAAGAAACCGACTTCTTGTTGGTTGATAAAACAGCCTTATCCTCCTGTACTGTGCGTGTTTCCATTTGGCTGCTTTACATCTAATGGAGCTTTTCAGTGGCTTAGTCCCTTTCTGATGTATTCACTTTTACATCCATTCAGCTGCCAATCTCGTCTTTTAGGACAAAGCCCGAAATGTGTGATGTTAACTAAAGGTGAATGAAGGTGTCTCGTCTCTGTCTCACTTCCCATCTCGAGCATCCATCTTTGTCACACACAGAGCGCGTGTATACAAGGCTGTCAAGCTGTGTTTGTGCTTAAAAGAGCTCGCGCTGATGTATACTGTATAAGTCAGGACCAGTTAGCGAACTCACTTTACTTATGACTCATAAGAATGACATACAGAAAGTTGAACATTACAGCTGTAAATGTATTAAATCATTGAGTTCACAGTATTTTAAAAATGTAAAATGATTTCATTATCTGGCCATGACTGAGAATAATGTCCATCACCGAAGTTAGCCCATGTAATTGATGATATATGAGGCATCTGATATTTGGCATTTTGGAGATTCACAATTTCTTGAACTAGTTGGTATGAAAATGATTTTGCTCCAATGCTGATAACTGACACACTGGTAAGGTCTCTATTTTTTGTATATATTGATTAAATAATATTGCTACAAGGTGTGTCTCAACCACATGTCAACTCCATGGCACTTCTAAACTGAAAACTAGATGAGAATTATGGTTTAAAAATGACTATTTTGATTAGCAGTAAGAGAAATCTTAGCACCTTTGATTAATAAAATGGCTACTTAGTAGGACTGTAGTGAAATTAACCCTTTGAAACCTGCGTGAATTGGCTTGGTTTCTTTCAAAAACATGGGAAGAAGACAATGAGCAACAAAAGACAACTGACCAAAAAAATAGCAAGAAATTTGAAAAAAAGTAAAAGAAAAACAAGAAAATTAGTAAAAAGATAAGAAAGTTAAAAACAAACAAACAAGTACATGTCAAGGAAAAAAGAGTTTAAAATTATCATTCTGTAAAATAATTTAAAATATATATAATAATGATAATTATAAATAACAATTTTCCCAAGCTTTTTAAAATAATTTTCCAAATCTTTTTTTTTTTTGCAATTTGTATAACATTTCTATAAGTCGCCTTTCTCTCCATGCTTTTGAAAGACATTACACCAATTTAGCTCACGGTTCACAGGCTTACTTGCGAAAGGCGTCTGAAAGCAGCACAAAAAAAGGGATGTCACTCCAGGTTTGAAAGGGTTAATACATAAACACCACAGCTCTGTCAGATCTTACCTCTGACATCCATTATGTTTGCTATTCAAAGGGGAGGTTAGCCCATCACAAGGTTTAATAGTCAAGACTTTGATCTTTTCAAATACATTTTTCCAGCCTTACTGAAGAGTAAAAATCAGAAATCTCTCAAAAATAAGATTTTGTCCCCGCTGTCAAGAATGAGTGTTTATTTGTCCGGGCCATAAATGTAGTTTTCTTTGTGTGCATTTATAATTTTGAAAAATCAAAACTTGTTTGGTACCTTTCAGTGGAGGGGCTGGAAGCTTCCTCCTTTGATGACGCGATGTGTCCAGGGTTTGAGGCTGTAATCAGAGTATTTGTTTTGTACATTTCATACACATCTTTCTTCAAGTATGTTACCTACCATACCAACACTTTGTGATAAAAGCTTAGCATTCACAACCAAAGAACATACGGCTGAGAGTTGTTAGGGTACTCCAGGGGCAGTGAGTTACCTTAGCCTTTGGCTTAAACTTGGAGAAATGATTGCAGACAGTCACGTTCAACCCAGCTGTTTTCAGAGCTGATATCCTGGCCTCAATGTTTGAAATCTTAAAAGGACACAAAGAGTTCGAATAGCAGTATGATCCAACACAACACACACAAAAAACAGTCAACAGTATAATTGAGTTGGGAGAAAATACTGGGATTTGGGAGCTGTTTGGCATTAACACACTGAAGTGTATAACAACTGCCCAGAAAAGGAACAAATCCTCCAGTACCTGTAGTTCAGACTGCTGAACCTGAGCAGCTGCTGTGGCCACCTGGTCCTCCAGGAAGGCTAGCTCTGTGTCTGTGGTGCCACTCTTAATACTGCGGGCACACCGCTCCAGGTCCCCCAGCGCCCCCTCGAGCCCATACACAGCACCAGCAGCCAAGTAAACCTGCACACAGAAGAAGAAACATTTAACTCCTGCTAGACACTTAGTTTCCATGAAGACCTGAATCTCCACAACCTTTTCTTATTCCATAGAAATACACAAAGTGGTAAAACTAAGTTGCCCTTTAGCTTACATTCTCCTCCATCTTGGTCAGCCTCTGGTCCAGCCTGCGGGTCTCGGAGCTGCTGGAGATGGGGGAAGCACTCATGGACTCAGATGGGGTGTAGGTCTCACCTCCTGCCTCACCAATCAGCTCCTCTGTAGCATTCAAAACCTTCAGCACCTCTGTGGTGATGCTGCAGAGTGAGGCCGCTGAGTACTTCTGCTTCATTTGATGAACACACATACACAAACACACACACACACACACACACACACACACACACACACACACACACACACACACACAAAGAGTACAGCAGTTAGTGATCTAGTTCGTAAGTTAACAGCCACAAAAATTAGGTTCAGCGATGAACTGAGAACCTTCTGAAGGGGTACTTCACCCCCCAAATGACCACTTTTATGTATCAATTAATCACACGTGTTACGTTGAACTTGTAAAGAAAACTTTTCTTGGATGCCTCTTTGGTTAGCAAAGTCTCCAAAAACAGAAAATTCATTTTGATCTGAAGTCATAGGGGATCATGTTTAACAACAGTGAAACTATATCAATGCTCAATACGTCCCAAACACGTGCATTTTCACCAAAACTGTAATATATATGTAATATTTAAACACTTTTTCATAAACAGTCTCATGTTAGGCGAGTACTGACCGTACGGCTGGATAAATGAAGTGGGATTTATAATTGTGCATCAGCCTATGTACATCGTTGTTAAAGTGTCTGTGTCACTCTGCAGTTACAGCTCCAAAACACTAGTTGGTGGCAGGGATTCTGCTGTAAAGTTTAATTGATTCAAAACACACATTAAACACACATTAAAAGTGGCTTAATAGTGACAGTGTCAAACACAAGTACAAAATTCAGCTCCATTACAGCTCACAAGGTTCACTGACAATACAACACTTCCATACAAATAAAACATGCTAACGTTATTAGCACAAGCCTATGGCATTTTACATAGTAGAAATTAGCCTAGCGACAAGCACAGATTCCCTCTGCTTATATGAAGCCAGGATAAATCACACACAAGACTTAAAATGCTAATTTGTAGAGGCTTGATTATCTTCACAATTTATTGTTTCTAATCAGTGAAATTAAAGTAAATAAAATCTTTGTTTCCACTGAGGAAAATGGTTTCAGTTTACAAAAATAGACAGGAGATCTGTGTCAGTGCCACGTGTACATTTCTGGAGAGGTGCACATCAGGCACAGAGCCTATGCCGAAGGAACAGCGTCGATTTGACACAGAAGTATAAATCCTGCTTGAGACTTGAATTATACTGAAAAAGTTGTGAAACAAAATGTTCTGATACAGTTCTGCTGTTGTTAAATGCGTCTCCCTTTTACTTCATCAAAAATTTTCTTCAATTTTGGATTCTGCATTCACCGTGGAGGCATGTGAGGAAAAAGAAAGTTCTCTTCTCAGAATTCAATGTAATACAGGGTAAGTAACTGATATGCAAATGATCTTTTGGGGCAGGAAGTACTCTTTAAAGAAATGTTGGGAGTAGGAGGACTTAAGTAGAGAAAACTGGGCCACCTTTATATAAAATCTGAGAAATCACACTCGGGAAAATACATAATGAAAAACTATGTTTTATTCAGGAGGCAAGGGAGTGTAACAAAATGCAATAATGCAATAACAGTTGTGGAACATTATAAAATCATTAGGGAAAAACATGGTAAAATCACGATTTAAAATATAAAAGGGAGCAAATAAAATCAATGTGGCTTAACCTAAAGGGTTATTTTTATCAGCACCTCCACCCCATGTGCTCAAGCTGACGCTTCTGTAAAAGACCATTGTGCAGGTGAAACATAAACACGCATTCGTCACTTCTCTCTCTGTTACCTAATTAGTTGTTTTGTGCACATGCACGTCTGCTCATGCTTGCAATGACATTGCAGAACAAATAAGTCGCCCCACCATGTAAGTCATTATCGCTGTGGGTGCTGCACGTGTGTTCACACGTTTATTACCAGACTAATTGTGAAAACATTTATGATTTGAGAAAAAAAAAATCTCCTGAGACACGTATCAGTCACAGGAACGCATCATCCTGCGGCATACATTACAGACCTTATGGCAACATGTTTTTCTGCTGTTTACAACCTCTCCAATTTTTTTTCCCTTTTTTTTTTCCCTTCTGGCTTCTGTCTCCCAGTCTGTGGATCTACCTGCTCTCCCCCGCCCTTACACCCCCCACAGGTGACAGCAGAGCAATTAAATCCCTGGTGCAAGGATTACTTCTTAGCAAAGGTTGCGGCCGTCGACAAGTATGCGTGGGAGTAGTCTAATATTATCTGTCGAGCGGGAGAGCTTAAGCATTTCAGTTACAGATTCAGTGTGACACAAAATGTGAGCGGAAACTGGTGAGATCCAGTCAAACCTGGAGGCTAATTTTGTAAGATGGGGAGTAGGAATGTTGGGGGAAGAGCTGGTGGTGCACTGTAACTGAACCCAGAGCTGCAGATTAGCAGGGGGCAGTCGCTGACGTATGTGTGTGTATGCAAACGTGCGTGTATGTTCGCCTGTGTATATTTTTGTGTGTACAGGAACGTCTGCCATAGCTGCGATGGAAGGAACAGATGGGCGGGGGAAGTGGACTCCTGTGCCTGAGGACTACTGTGGCGCTTAGGATCAGAGTGCCGCCTACGTTCCACCCTGGGCCCCAGTTACCCACTACAGCACATGGAGCCCGTCCAGCACCAGCCCATCATGGACCAACCCCCCGCGCCATCTGTCTCCTAGGACAGACAACCCCCCTCCTTCCTCCTCCATCTCAGCGCTGTGTCCTCGCCAGCCCCGCTCCTTCGCCACGCCACCCCCATCCCGAAACCAAGAAAACAGGCCCAACAGTTACACGGATGTTACGTGTTGCTTTTTGGAGCTCTGGGAAGACAGAAGGAATTTGGAGAGATGACTCAAGGAGGAGATAGAGAGCCAAGAGCATTTAAACCCATACATCAAGACGATGGAGTGATTATTTATTTATGACAAACCTGTTTCCACACAATTTTCTTTGGATAATTTGGTCTAACAGCATCTATGTGGGAGTTTGTACAGAAGAGGTGAAAGACTGAATTTAAACAAGTTAAAGGAATACTTCTCCCCCCCTAAACCATTTGTATATCTGTTACTCACACCATGTTGTATTGAATTTATGAAGAAAATTATATTTGTCTTGCATGCCTGTGGAAAACAATGAATCCAAAAACAGTGAAAAATGGTGAATTATAGTCATAGGGGTCCATGTTTAACACCAGCAAAACTACTTAAAACATCCGTTTACAAACTCTCACACAACTTGTGTAGTATAATCAAATTCTCATTTTTCCAGTTGTATGCTCAGTGCTTCCCAAACAGACAGCCCTTTACAATGGGGAACTGAACTGAAGCAAAACTTATCTATGCTCTCTTTAAAGCCAGACTCCATTGACAAAAACAGTAATTTTACCTTACTGAACACTAAAGCTGCTGGTCTACCACTGCCTAGATCCATTACTTTGTTTGTGGTATTGTTTTATACTATTGTGTGACTTTGGCGTTTTAAAGAGTTAGTTTGGATTCAGCAAAGTCACACAATAATACAAACAAAGTACTGATGGAGGCAGCGGTAGGCCAGCAGCTTTCTTGTTCAGCAAAGTAAAATTACTGCTGCTGTCAGCGGAGTCTGGCTTTGAAGAGGGCACAGATAATGCTTCACTTTCAGTTTAGTTCCCTGTCAGAAAGGTCTCTCTGTTTCGGAAGTAGTGTGCATACAACTGCATAAGGCCTCGATCACACAGAAAGCGCTTTGCAACCCACAAGGCGCGCCGCACTAATTTTTTTTGTTTTTGTTTTTTTTGTTTTTGTAATTGAATGACACTGGTAAAAAAAAAAAGTTTGCTCCGCTTTTGTATTGTTGCCAGGCAACTGCCCAGTCACGTCCTTACACTAACCTTATTGTGTAATCAATCTATCGTTTTTGTTGTTGTTGTTTTGTTTCTTTTTTTTTTGACAGTAATTAGTGGCTAGCTGCTAAAATGGGCAGGCAGAGGGTACTTGCTGTAGCTCTGGTTGAGAGTGAGAGGCTGTCAGTAAATAGTTTGTTGGGTACAGGGAAATGGATATCTGTGTGAGTACATGTGACCCTGAAAAAGAGGGGGGATCATGGGCAATACCACCAGATGGTCCAGGAGCTTCGCCTCAATGACGGCCGTTTTCAGGCATATTTCAGGATGACTCTGGGGAAGTTTGACAACCTGCTGTCCATCATTGGTCCGTATAGCTCTGGGTATCCAACAACTGCTGGCACCAGTTTCTCCTTCATAGTTCACCAACTGTAAACTTGTTGTTGTGACCACCACAGAAGACCTGCCTCTCAAATCATCCGATTGGACAATGGGAAAAAAGATGGAAAAAAAAGAGACATGACGTGTGGCACTTTTTCTGGTTGAGTTCAAGTTTGTTCAACTTGAGCAGTTTAGAGGGCTCTGGCAAAAACACCACACACCTAGAGTGCAGAAACGGGAGGCGCATAGCAACACAAAAACTGTGAGCAAAAAGCTTGATTCTGCCTTCAGCTGCTAAAAGACTTTCTGTGTTATTGGGGCCTGAATGAGACTTGGATTATACTTTACGATTTGTGTGAGAGTTTGTAATGTTTTAATATAGTTTTGCTGTTGTTAAAAATCTACTCCTATGACTTTAATTCACTGAGAATTTTCCATGTTTTTGGATATGATTTGGGATTTTTGGATTTGGAAAAAATATAGTTTTCTTCATGAATTCAATACAACATGGTGTAAGTAAGTGATATACAATGGTCATGCAACAGAAACATTTTCTTCGAAACTTTAACGTGACCCAGGGTTAATAATTTATATACAAATTGTCATTTGGAAGAGGAAGTTTTTAATATTATCCAGGACAATTACGTTTCAGGCTAAATAACCAACAGGTTATTACGAAATCAAATCACAGAGAAAACAGATGATTTCAAATTTCTGTCCCGCACACCTCACTGTTCCATTGCCTCTTGGTGTCACCTCAGCACCATCTGTTAATAGGAAAAGAACCTGATGAATTCATTCAGTGTCATGGGTGTTATTTGATACAAGCAAAAGCCAAGATGATGACAGCTTTATGATTAATCTGCATCTAAACTTCCTCTGCCTAAAACCCAGGGCTCCTTTTGACATCACAGGTCTGATTGAAGCAAAGTTAAACCAGCGTAACCTCAAGTTAACCTGGAACCTTTGAGGCTGTTGGTTTTGTGCAGTAATATTTTACCAGTGTGAATAAAGTGTTGAAACAAAGCAATTTCTGTCGGGGCTGGAGCTTTCAAAGAAACAGAAATGACAGAAGGCAAAGTGCTTGTGACCAAATACAGCAGACCTTGTAAAACACTACAGCGACTCAAACACTGAGTCTATTTCTACTTTTTCAGTCTCTTATTTTGTTGTTCTAATTTGTCCTTTGTGTTTTTGGCAAAATAATTTTCAGACAATGCGACTTAATTTGTTTTGACTCGGGCAAACCCAAAGATGAAAAAATGAAGAAAACATTTATTTAGTTCCAGTTTGAATTTTTTTTCTGAGAAATGCTGGTTTAAAGCAACAACAACAACAACTGTTCTTTACTTTTGCATGCTGACTCATTTTATACGAATATGAGTCGCAGATGAGGGCTGCTTATGGCACATGTATGAACCAGGATGCACAGACAAAAAACAGAGGAGAGCGATCAGCAACTGGCTGCACTGATGTGGCCAGATAAAACCTTTGGCCTGTCTTAATCACCTGTCCGCTCTGTCAGTAGCCCCCAGCCCTTTAACCGAGGGGGAGTGTCTGAAGTCTTATAATGCCCTGCCTCTCTGGTGTCTGTGGAGATAATGAGACAATACTGTACTGAAGCTATGACACCATGCTGGGTGGGAAGGTTGGTTGGGGTGCAGTAAGGACCGATAATGAGGGACAAACTCTTGCAGGCATGGGGGTAGTGGCGGTGGGTGGATGGTGTTTGGAGGCAACCACAGCGGGAGGTTCAACATGAGCCGGGAGGGAGGTGGAGGAAGAAGAGACGTAGAGAAAGAAGGGAACAAAGACTGGCAACAAAATGCCGAGGACAAGTAAAGGAAAAACACAGTTCACAACAGATTAATGAAGACACTGAACAGCTGGACATCTGGTACACTGTGTACATGTGTGTGTGTGTATTTGTGATGTTAACTTACTCTTAAACCAAAGGATTGACAGAGCGAAAGAAACCTCAAACTCTGTAACAACTCTATAGTCTCATCCGCTCATTTATTTGCAGGGAGTAAACCCAGCTCATTAAGTGGGAGGAAAAACATTGACATAAACACTCTTCAGGCTCTTCTACCCTCCTCCTATAATGACATGACTATTATGATGGTAAGGGGGTGTTAATTTAGCCCAAGACAAACAAAGCTTCTCTAACTACCCCCTCTGTGTTATATTAATATAGCTGTGAACACTCTCCCTTAGGAGTCACCGACTGAGCTCTGCGCTTCCCCCCTGCCTGTAACGAATCTCCCACACACTGCCTCCGTTTGTGCCTCTGTAACTTTCTTTACTAGTCTAATTTCTTGCTTTTTATACTTCAGTCCTTGTTTCTCATTAGTCTTTAATTTTTCTTTCTTCTTCTCTGATTAGTCTTTCAGGTAAGAGGAGACGATTTCATCATCTTCTCTTCTCCTAATCACATACCACCCCAGTTGCAAGAAGAAATGTTGGCATTGTATGTTTCTGCGAACCACAGATATGTTACATTTGTACATTTTAAATAGGGGATATGACAAACTTAAGGTGTCTTTACATAACAATGCTGTTGTTAACGTTAGGTTTTGTTTAGGCACAAAACACACTTGTGTCAGGAAAGGATCATGATTTTTCTTAGAATACCCAGCTTTGGTGGCACAATTGCTTTTGGGAATGTCACTGATGTCTCACTAAAAAACACCTGCTTTTGGTGGCACATTCACCACTTAAAATTCCTACAATGTCTTAGTAAGAAACACCAGCTTTTGGTGGCACAATTGTAGGTGGAAAGGCCGCGGATGTCTTGCTAAAAAACAGCTACTTTTGGCAGTACAACTGCGGCTAGAAATGCCACCAATGTCTTGCTAAAAAAACTTGGTTTTGATTTCGCAATTGCCACAGGAAATGCTGCTGATGTCTTGCTAAACAAAGAGCCACTTTTGGTAGCACAATTGCTGCTTGAAGTGCCGCTGATGTCTTGCTAAAACACCTGCTTTTGGTGGCACAATTGTGGCTGGAAATGCCGCCATGAACCATGCCATTCATCTCCCGATGACAAAGTCTAATCATTTTATAAACACTGAAATGATAAGTGTGAGACTTAAAACTGTAACATATCTGTGGTTTGCAGAAACATCCAATGCCAACATTTTCTTTGGCAACTGCTTTGCACATATATGCAGCCATATTTCACTTTTTAATATTGTTAGTTCCAAAACGTTCTGTTGGAGCTGTATATATGCTGCAATAAACACACACACACACTCACACACACACACACACACACACACACACACACACAGGCATACAGGGCAGCAGAGTTACATTAATTCCTCGGCCCTCGGGAGAGTAGTGTATTGATTGGGCCTCTGTGTGGTTTGTCACAGGTGATCACAGTGATTGGGACACTGCTCAAGCGTGTTATCCAGCTCTGCCCTGGAGGAGAGCACTGTACGGACTTAAACAGCGCAAACTGGCTGGCACTAATGGAGAGCACCATTCTTATTATATGAGTCACTTGTCTGCACTGTCAAGCGGAGCGAGAAAATGACTGACACGTAGAGAAAAAGCATATCAACTGGCTGGACTTGGGGCTTGTGGACGGTGAGTAGTTGTGTCAGCTGCGGACAAAAAACAGATGAAGTCTGTGCTTTTCTGTGCACGACCTTGGCTTGAAGTCAAAGTCAAAGTGTGTACTCAAAGCTTTTCATCTGCACAACAGTGTAAGGTTGCTTTACCTCAACACTAACCTTCACAGTGTCCCTGTTTTTCTGACATTCGTACCCTCTAGTCCTGAGACCTGCAGGTGTGAATCCTGCTGGACTAACACCCAGGACACTCCCTATGCCTCTACCATCTCTGACCGCCAAGCACACTCACCAGATAAATCCACCCCATGTCCATTCTCACCTTTCTGAACCCTTGTCATTGTTCACATGTCACCCCTCAAGACCCCCTTGTTTCACTCCCTCGACAGGACCATGCTGTGCTGGTGGTTCTGTATGTTCCCACTCATATTCACTTCAAATCCTTTACACTCTCTTTTACATCGACTTCAAAGCACAATACATTTTTACATTGATTTTTCTGCCTGGTTTCAGTTCAGTTTAACTACCTGAGGAAAATCCAGCAGAATTGAAACTTTAGAAAATGGAATCCATCATAATAAACCAGATCGTGCTTTGGTCCCGTGGCAATGCAGTGCATAACAGGCCGGGTTTTGAAAACTCTTGTTGGTGTGTTTAAGGACACTCCAAAATATCTCTCCAGAATTTCAGAGCTGCACTGTGGCTACTTAAATGTATGAAATGACTGAAATTTGTGTTACTCTTTCTCTGCATTTATCTTGGGTTGCTGCTGTATTTTCCTGCCTCAAGCATGTACCCTGGGCTGTAGCTACTACTGAGGACACTGAGGTCAAGTCCTCTATATTTCTCATGGAAATGTTCAGTTTTTAGCATCCTCAGAGGAGTTACATTTTACAGCTTTGCAATATCCCATGATGGCTGTTTTACAGCCTGATTCCAGTATCTTAGCGACAATATGTTTAAATTTGATACTGGGTGACTTGGAGTCATGACCTCAGTATATCTCTATTGAATACCAGTAATGCAAAAAAATTCAAATGCTTAGCTAAAAGTCATGAATAAATGCTTTTACTTGTTAGCTACAGGTTTTTAATAAGTGGTTGAAATAGTTAGCTAAAAGTCATGGATAAACAGTTGGGACTTTCAGCTACTGGCACTCAAGTGTTGGTAACACTAATACAAGCTCTACCAAACTAAACCTTTACAGCTCATTTGTATGAAACATTACTGTAACAATATGGATATCATGACAGAGGTAATTTGCCTATATTCAACCAGCTTTGTATCATAACAGTGTGGGTATTATGTGAAAATGAGCTGTGGTAAAAATCCCACCATCTTGCCAGTGCCCAGATCTCCCTGCTCATCTCCCAGCTCAAATCTGAGCCGACTCTGGGGCTGCTGCTCGAACTACAGATTGCTCTTCCACATTTTCATATGCCCTCCACTATGGACACGTACAAGCTGCCTCTCTCTTCAACACTGTCCAAAGTAAGATCAAACAGTAAAACTAGGCAGTGCTGATGAAATATAAACCAAGATTCTGTTACTGTATCGCCTATATTTCACCTAAAATGTTATCAGATACTTATTTATGTGCACTGTTTGGCTTTAATGAGATAGTTTGTGAACAGGAACTGGGTGCCATGCTGTTTCTTATTTTGCTAAAACCAAGGCTGAAAAACCTGAGATCAAACGGTAAAACTAAGCAGTGCTGATCAAATATAAACCAATATTCTGTTACTGTGTTTGCTATTTCTTACCTTAAAATGTTTTCAGAGACATATTTTAGCTTACCATATAATTCAAAACCGTTTGTCACCAGCCGGCCACCATATTGTTTCCTGTGTCAAAACAGCTAAGTTGGCATTACGTGCATTCTTGTGGGTTTTCTACATCTTGAGGGAAAGTAAATACCACAGTCCTTTTTCTTTGCTTTCCCTAGTCATACAGCACTAATTTCAAAAGTATTTGTGTCTTTTTACTGCATAGACAGCTCAGTTTTATGAAAAGACCACTTTTCCAGTGGTGAAATACTTCTTTAGTAGTGTTAGTTAAAATCCCATGTAAAGTAAATTCAAATTTGGGACATAGCTGGTGGTGTCACTGACTTAAGTTCCTCTAACAGGACTGTGGATGAACGTCTGACAAAAAAAGGCTGGTCTAGAAAATATAAAAAATACTGCGATGGTTACCAAGTATATATAAATTTAGCACCTCCTTTAAAACTGGTAACTTTTATCATTTTTTTGCCTTCTGAAACTTGAGAGCAAGAAACATGGTAAAATTATCATTGCTGGTATAGCAGAGGTCTTAAGAATATTTACATGCATTACTTTAAGGAGAGGGAAAAGAGTCTCTCCTCTGGATTAACACCTAAAAATAACTCAAGATGCTCATCAGTTGCTAGAATGGGATGAGACTGCAGATTCTTTGCCCAGTGGTCACAATTAACGCTGAACCCTCAATATTGCTAGGCAGCCTCCAGAGATCTATTAGAATTACCATAAGCAAATTGGTCAACAACTAGACATATCCCACATGTGGGGTTAGCAGAGTGTGACCCCACCCAGTCTCCCTGCTGACTGACACTGTTCCCTCTCGACCTTTGGCACAGTCAGCTGATCGAACACACCACCTCGGATTCGGAGTAAGCATTGTATAGGAGCGGGGGGAAAAAAATCACCGCCGTCTGCATCACATCAAACATTCATAACCTGACCTGGCATAAGAGCGGAAACTCTTAAAAACCCCTGAAACGGTACTAGAGGGTAGACATTAATGTAAGGAGGGTGGAAAAGCGTAACAGCTTTAAAATATTAACCTCTTTATAACAGTTTGATGGCTTAATCGCCAATCAATACCATTGTGCAGCGGCAGTGGCTGGGTGGGAACAGGATGGTGGTGATGAAAAATGCATGAGGCTGGGGCTGAGGCGGGGGGCCAGAAAATTAAACCCTGCCCGCCACATTTGCTGAGTTGCAGCGGTGGAGCTGGGATAAGTTTGAGTAGGGAGGTTACGCGTGTGTGTGTGGGTATGTGTGTGTATGTGCTTGTAGGGGTGTGGTTTCCCAGTGGTGTGTTTTGTACCTGAGTGAAACAAATAAAAACGTGACAAACAAACACACACACACACACACACACACACACACACACACACACACACACA
>JAPZEB010000011.1:21421446-21432956 GCA_029783705.1 Chaetodon striatus
AAACCGACAAAATCATATTTACTCTCAAAACAGCTTGTACCTCATGTGTGATCGCTTGTATTTAATTTACAGCGCGTAGAGTGACATGAGGTAAAACAAGAATGTAGATTTGACTATAAAACAGGGGGGCTAATTTTATCATTTTAATGTGCATCGTTCTCTAAATGACATACGGTCCCACCAAGGATGGTTCAAACTCATTAAATGACTCCTACCTCTTTTATGGTATGGTACATTCTTGTGTTATCAGGGCAAACCTTTAATGAAAGTCATTATCTTTATTAAAACAAAATGAGATCCTCTTTAAAAGTGACTCCAGTGACTATCTGGCCCTTACAGCCAGCTGAAGATAGTGGTCACATCTTATCACTTCTATCTATAGCTGTATATAAAGATGGACGACATGACAGCTTCCCAAACCTGTATTTTAGGTAGTTCTTATCATGCTGATGTGTGTTCAAGTGTTTATTTTCCTAAATTTAGTTTTTATTAATTATGTTATGCTATTAAATGGGGGGTTGACATTATGATTGACAGCTATGTGTGCAAAGCAGTGTGCTTGCAATCAATGACATTGCTTGTGATTGGTTGGACAGGTATATGGGTGGGAATTTGATACCACAGAGATCGCCACTGTGCAAACTTGGGTCACCATTATATTGATTCATATGTTGGCTTACTTTTTATACAGTCGGGGTAAGTAGAGACATGTTGTCCATCTTTATTTAAAGGTCTGTGCTTTTAGCCGACAGAGAGACCACAGTCATTAACATGCACAAAATATTCCAGTTATTGCCCTTATTCGGAAAAAGTCAATGTTCCCCCTGCACTGTAAGTAACTAATATCCTGTTTACATGCAGCCGTGCATAGTCTGATAAAAGCTCCTAACATGTCGGTTATTATGTCAAAGTGTGGAAACGTTGATATCATAGACTGTAAAAATAATGGCCATAGCTATCATGACATCACCCACTGGTTTGTGGACTCCTGTTTTGAAGCCTCGAGTTCTGCTTTTCATCCATTGCCATCTTGTTCTTTTTGGAGCCAAAAGTGACCATTTTTGGGCAAGATGATGGAGCTGCGGAGGAGCTAAGGTTGAATTTGACTGAGAAGCCAGACCATAGAGTTTCCAACAACTGTCAATTAAAGCCTTAATTCTGCGTAACTTTGAGCCTTAATAAATGTAAACAGGTAAATTACACAAAGAATGTACCTCCTGTACCGTTGTCATGAATGGGGAAATTAACTGTAGAGACTCCAAACTTTTTTTTTTGTACCAGGCTGAAAACATGTTTATTTCTGTTGTAAAGTTGGGCATTTTAACATGGAGGTCTATGGGGGCTAACTGGCTTCTGGAGCCAGCCTCAAGTGGCCATTCAAAGAACTTCAGCTTTTGGCACTTGGTGTATTTCTCCTTCTGAACAAAACTGTAGGCTTTTCTTTTTTGCGTGCATCTCTACCCCACAGCTTTGCAAATGGTTGGCTAGTTGGTTTGTGTACAATGCATCCATGACACTGCAAAGAGCTCATGTAAACAGGCAAGATACTGTGTGTCACAAGCTGTGCATGTGCAACAAATCCTCCTGCAACCAAAATTATACCCACAATAACCATTTGTCCTGATCAGAAAATGCTTCATTCGGAACTAGAATTTATCTTATTAGACACGGGTGTGAAATTTCGCCATAATTAGCATATGAATTCTTGACTTATGGCCAAAAATATGTTTGGTGGGGTCACAGTGACCTTGACCTTTGACCATTAAATTCTAAATAGCTAATTCTTGAGTCCAAGTGAACGTTTGTGCCCAATTCCAATTAAGTCTCCCAAAGCATTCTTTAGATGTCGTGTTCACGATAATAAGATGGATGCAAAGCTGCAGTGACCTTGACCTTTGTCAGTGTAATCAGTTCATTGCTGAGTGCAAGTGGACATTTGTGCCAAATTTGAAGGAATTCTATCAAGGTGTTCTTGAGATATTGCGTTTACGAGAATAAGACGGACAGACGGACAACTCGAAAACATAATGCATACAGCTATCGCCAGCATGGAGGCATAAAAAGGTCTAATGTGAAATATCAAAATAGAATATGCCCATTTACATGACCTGTATCAGATTCAGAATATTGTTACATTTGGACTAGAAGAGGAATATTATTGTGCATGTAAACGCAGCCAATGTAACTCACCAGATGCTTCACTATTAACCTATCTTGTTCTAACTACCTGCAATGCAGAGGGAGGTCCTACGAGGCTGAGCTGCTACACCCACATGCCTCTCGCCTCTCTGTCGGGTGCCGTGCCCCGCCACGAGGCTGTGATCTCACCTGTCAGAGTGAATTTAGCGGCAGGTGAGCTCAGCCGGTGGCTACCTGCAGACTACAGCCTTGTTTTACGCTCCAGTTGGCCGTCTCCTGCTGAACATGATGCTGAAGAAAAATGGACAATGACCCCCACCCCCCTCCTTCTCCAGTTCCAAGTAAATGCAGGAGAAAGTCTCTGACGGAGGAGGTTTAAAGGTAGGGAGAGGCTGAAGAAAGAGTAGAGAGAAGAAGGGGTGCATATAACACTTTCCTGGAAGTGTTTTTATAAGCTGGCAGAACAGTGGGTGGCACGTTGTAATCCGACAATGATGTAATTGTCCCTGCTGGTGATGTGTGTGACATAGAGCAAGTGAAATCTCTCAACATTAATTCACTATCAACACTTCGGAACAGGAGACTATTCAGGGGAGAGAAGGGAGGAGTTGAGCTGAGCTGCTGAAGCTTCGCGGCCTTGAACGGTCCATCAGCCAAGCTTTTCTTTCTCATTCTGCCTGAAGTAAACTGGGCCCTGCCCTCGACACAAAAAATAGCTTTGTCATTGATCAGAATGCATCCTAGCATAACCAAAATAGCGTCGCCATTGATCTTGAACGGAAGACTGATCAATCTTTATTAGTTCTGAGTGCAAAGGGCTTGAAACAACAGAAACGCAGGCGTTATATTGAGGAGGCTTCCAGAAATCCTGCTCTCCGACGATCAAACACTCTCATCGCATTCGCACTGTACACACTCACAGCTCAGACAGAGGGCCTGAGTAACCTCTTCACACACACACATTGAGCCTGCGAGAGCACAGTCAGACAAGCAGACAGAAGCGTGCAGGGAAGTGTTTCAGTCAGCAGGAAGCGGCTGTGTTGAACAGCGGCACCTGGCTTAAAGGATAACACTTCCCCTGATCCTCTGTATCTACAGGGCCAGGCCAGCTGAATACACCATCTCATAACCAACGGAGGGGGTTACCTACGGCGAGAGCAGCCGGCATCATTTCTCTGAAAGTGGATGGCACAGAAAAAAAAAATACATCAATACTTTCCATGATATAAGCTGTCCTCACCGAGGTACTGGGGACCCATCTGCATCTGATTACAAGCTGTAAATCTGGCTGACCCTTTTTTTACTGTCTGCACATATAGCTCAGCATGTTTATTGATCTTAGTGGACATTGTGATACCTTGTACAAACACCCATAAAAATGCCAGCACTCCTTTAAGCTGCTAATGTGAGAACTTTCTATGAGAAGAACTTGTTTCTCCTCTACGTGTCTGCACCTAAAAGCCAGGGCTCGAAGGAGAGGATAATTATTTAATTTTTTTTTTAAAAAAGCCTAATATATTTGTCAAGTGACTGCTGAGATGCAAAGCACTGAGACATTCCAAAAAATCATGTCTCCCTCATTATACATACAGGGAAACAATTATCTAAAAAAGCACAAAACAAAAAACAAAGCAGTCTGGGAAAATGCATGACACCCTGAGGGCAAAGAGAAGAACTGGGAAGTGACAAAGAGGCGGAGAGAGACATGAAGAGGGAGGAGGGTGCCGCATTTAGCCCGCTTCCTATCTAATGTATGGGAAGTTTTGGCGGCAGAAATAAGAGAGAGGTAGAGAAGGAGAGACGGAGAGAGAAAGCGTGAGGGGGAGTTAAGGGGGTAAACATAAACGTCTTTGATCCTGGCAGACAGATGTTGAAGAAGAGCTGTCTTTTCTGTGTAAAGGCCCACCTGAGCTGGCAGGTAGCCATTTCCAGATGGCTCTTTGTTCCAAACCCAGCACTAATGAGCAGATAGAGAGCCGGGAAAGGAGGGGAGGGACTCTGGCAGGGGCAAAGAGGAGGGGTGAGAGATTTGGGGGTGGCATGATGGGGTGTTTTTCAGCTGGCACAGATACAGGAGTGTTAGTACCGATGTACCGATTACATCTCATTTACAAGCCTCTAGTGTCCTGACTGGACAGCAGGAACTAAACACCTGCGACTTGGAGATCTCATCGATAGCCAATTGCTGGGATGCGCAGCACAGCACTGCTGTTTTGCATATTCATTACACTATCCCATGCATCGATAGATCAATGGCGATGCATGCTTTCATGTGCATACAAACCATGGCGGCGTGCGATACATCAGTTACTCTGCAGAATAATCAAATACCGCAATCGTCCCCTGGGTCAGTGAATAGTGTAGATGTGGGGAAAGATGATGACATCGCAGGTGTTATCTACTTACAGCCACTTTGATGTGCATCGATGCATTTCTGTGTATGTGCAATGTGTGTGCGATATGAAGACATGTAAAAATGTGCGAGTTGAAATAAAGGTATGAATGTGTGTAGTATAACCACAAATATGAATTTGAGTTGACATGTTACAGATATCTTAGCAGGCTGATGAAAATCGTTACTTACATTCGGATAAAAGAGTCTTCAATGACCTTATTATGCTATGTAGTCATGGATGATAACTATCCAGTTGAAATGTCTGAGCAGTTTACTCTCATGTCCCCGGCAAAACAGTATCTAAAGAGCAATGTCCACATGAAAAATCTTACTTTGTTTCCATCTACTTTAGCTACAATATGACATCAGATCATGACAGATTTCTTTATATGGCCATATGCCCCAGGCACGCTACTGAAGTGCTTACATTACTTGGCCTACACTGCTACATGTAGCTACATGCTAACATCAAGGAAACATGTAATCTTGGTTGCCAATGTTGTTAATTTCTCCCCAGTTTTCATATTCCTTATCACATTCCTGCTTGAACATGTCCTCTTGTGTTACGAAGGTTTTAATATTGATTTATAACCAGAGAAAGTGCCACTATACAGAGGCATTCCCTGGCTTAAAGTACACTGCTTCATGTAGCTACATGCTAATGTAATCTTGGTTGCTGATGTTGTAAAATTCTCCCTGATTTTACAATTGATTTTAACTACGTGACTTTTCATGGTGAAAACTGCCTCTATATACATTACAGTCATTCCTTGACTGCTGTGCACAGATGCAGTGTGATGCAGATAGTGTGAGGAAAAACAGTGTTTTTTGACAATTAAAGCATGTAAACATGTATATAGGGTTTCTACTAGAACAAGTATGAACCTAAAAAAAAAACAAAAAACTAGCATAATAGGTCCTCTTTGAGCTGCACTGTTGGAAACCAGGATAAAAGACATTTTAGAAGGGAGGTTTTTAAGTTTGATGGTCAATCACTGACATCCAGCCGGCATCAGCACACCTGTCTTTTTATGTATCATGCTCTGCTATCTAAGTTGCAGAGATATGTGACATCCTCAGTTGAGTTCAAAGCAGCCATGACACCAGATCACAGGGCAGGTTGGCTTTTAAAGTTCCTCATACCAACTCTTAACTGGGGAAGACTGGTAGCCGATACTATACTGGAATAAACTGCAAAACAAAGTGAAGTGTGAGATGCTCTTTTCTCTGACAAACGTTAAAGAGACAGTTCACCCCAAATTCAAAAAAACATATTTTTTCTCTTATCTGTAGTGCTATTTATCAGTATAGATTGTTTTGGTGTGAGTTGCTGAGTGTTGGAGATATCAGCCAAAGAGATGTCTGCCTTCTCAAAAAAAAAAAAAGAAAAAACATTTGATAAACTCAACAGTAATGTCTCTTTCCAGGAATCAGTCATGACCCCATTACTTAAGATAATCCATGCACAGGCCTTGTTGTAAGCAGTGTCATAAAGGGGCTATTTTCTTTCCGCCAAACTACACCCGTCAACTGTATCACTGCATGGAAAGAAGTGTGCATCTACTGTAGCTCACACAGCACCACTAACCTAACTAACTTTACAGTTCAGCTGAAGAGGACACTATTAATGTTTACATCTCCAGTCATGAGCACAAACGTCTCGTCCACCAGTGGATGCACACACTCTTCTGCACAGTGATACAGTTGGTGGGTGTAGTTCGGTAGACAAAAACATAGTTTCTATATGAAACTGCTCAAGACAAGGTCTATAGATTATATTGAGTGATGGGCTTATAATTTCTGGAAAGAGACATATTTCTGTTGAGTCGAGTGCCATCTAGTTCCATTATATTCGAGAGAAGGCAGACATCTTTACAGCCAATATCTCCAACACTAGGCAACTCACACCAAAACAATCTAGATTGATAAATAGCACTACAGGTAAGATGACAAATATACATTTTTGATTTTGGGGTTGAACTGCCCCTTTAAAGTCTCACTCTGTACCTGCATGTAGGCTCAGACGTAGTACTTACATCGACACAACACTGAATGAGTCCCCTGACAAATTGTGTGAGAATGTGAAAAGAAAATGATTTCATATTTAATGACAATAAGAGCCCTTTTCTGCCTTTATTTTTACTTTATGATTTCTCGTTTAAATCCACAATTCAAGCATAATGGTGCATTGAGCTCAAAATTTCTTTTCAAAGAGAGATCTGGACAAAATGGCAGCATAATTATGTCACACAAACCAACACAGAACATAAACCTGTGGTAAGAAAAAAAGAGTTAAGATAAGAACTAAAAACTAAAAATTAAGACATTACACTTTCACATTTCACTCTTTAAAACGTCTGTGACTTTGGTTTTAAAATATATTTTTTTGTAGTTCAGTCCAAGCAGATGGAGCTGCCCACATAAAAGCCCTTTTACCAAGCTCTGTATGTGTACCCTTGGTAAAGACACGAGCAGGGAGCCCTGAGAGCACAGGCTGTAGTTTGACATTGCTGCTGTAAGTAAATATGAGGGCAGATGTAATGGAAGCTGTTAAGGGTTTACTGTGCAGCTCTTAAAATCAAAAACTCTGAAGACATACAATAAGCTATGAAAAGGATTAGATGTCAATATCTTGTTACATTAAGAAGCCAACAAGTCCACCATACGAAACAACGAAATATGTAGTTGTAAATATGTAGTCATTATAGTTTAGGTTTAATTACAGGTGGAAAAAATAGATTTTAAATAGAAAAAAGATTAGGAAACGCTCATGGTATGAGTTTAAAAAAAAAAAAAAAAAAAAAGACTAGAAAAAGACTGTTGTTAGAAAACGAGCAACCCTTGTGTCTACTTCACATGATTTGCTGACCCATCCATCCACCCCATCCTTCAGGTTTAATGGCACTAATATCACACTTCCACCTTTGTTCCCGATGGACCAAAGTCATAATTCACAGTCTTTTCTTTTACGTTCCATCTCAGTTTGACATCATGTCGTATCATGTGTCTTAACCTTCACTCAGAAATAACAACAAAAACAGCTTTTCCATCTTTTCCAACTAAATGTTTTGTTAGAAATGCAGAATGATGGACAGTACGTTTATATTGCACCAAAGCCCTCCAAACTGCAAGTGTAGATTTTCCAGAAAACTTCCTAAAAGTGTGCCAATATGCAAAACAGCAGCTGTGAACTATCCTGATAGAAGAGCTATTCTGACAACCCCTGAGAGTTTTCGCTTCCTCTCTTCACCTGCAGTCTGTGCTGGGTATGAAAATGTTCATCCCTGCTGCTCTATAACAGCTCTGCATGGTCAGAAAAACCTCCTGAGACCACTGAGTATTTATTTTAACTTGATTTTTTTTTTCAAACTATGTTATCAGAAATGTGAAGATTATTCAGTTTGTTAAGTTGTATCTTAAATATAAATTCACTGGTATGTTTTTCAAGCCTTAAAGGGACAGTTTATGCCAATATCAAAAATACCTATTTCAGTCAGGAACACTTTAGTCAAAGAAAACTTGGTTTCCATTTGTAGTATTATATTTCGTGGTATGGCTCTGCTCTGCCTTTCCTGGGCCTATGCAGAAAGCTTAAGATGGAGAGAGCACCACCTCTTCGCACGCACCTACATGGAAAGCCTAAGGCGGAGAAAGCACACCTCTCCACCCCTCTGCATATCTACGTGGAAAGCTTAAGGAGGAGAGAGCACACCTCTCTGTACTTCCACGCGCTTACTGTACATGCAAAAATGTAAAGGTAGAGAGAGCACACCTCCGTGCACTTCTGCGTGTCTCTGTGGAAAGCCTAAGGTGAAGAGAGCACACCTCTCCACCCTTCCACGCACTTACGTGGAAAGCCTTACGGCAGAGAGAAACCACGTCTCCACCCTTCCACACTCCTTTGTGGAAAGCCTAAAGTGGAGAGAGCAGACCTCCCTGCCCTTCCATGCACCTACATAGAAAGCCTAAGAGCAGCAGCAAAGACCCTCAGGGAACAGATCAGAGCCAGCATCAATAACAAACAGAAATGATATTGATAAGTCAGACCGGGCGTCAAAAGGAGGAGCTGGGGTGGAAGCAGGTTGCAAAGTGGCTTGCAGAGGAAGCAGCAACAGTAGGCAGGCCAGAGCAGAGCAGTAAATAGGGCGCACTGAATGAGATTTGCCAATTGGTAAAATAGACAGGGGTCATGTGATCTATCAGCTGACTCCCTCTCATCATTCAGCTGCTCCATCGGTTGACTGGCTATTTGAGATCAGCTGATGTAGCTGGGATGTGAGCTGAGCTTGACATTGTGTTCTGCCTGTGCTAATGCTATGCTCAATTTATTAGGGATGTCCCACCCAATCTCAAAGACTGGTATCAGGGTGATCAAGGTTTTTTTTTAACTGATCGGGATATTACAGTAAGCTATACAGAGCCCGACCCAATCCTTTATTTTAAGTCAGCTGGTGTTTTTTTTACTCGCGAAGCTTTTATACACTGCAACGCAGTTGCGCAGTTGTCATCAACTCCCCAACTCCCCTCTGCTCCTTTCTCCTCTCCTCTGTCTGTCTCCTTCACTCTGCTGAGCTCCTGTGCACGAGCAGGGACTGAGCCCTGCCCATGGCAAAGCACTACACGCCATAAATGAAAACAAAACCCAGAATGAGACTGTTTATTTATGTTATTTACCAAAGTTATGAGCACTCATTTAATTTCAGCTCACTGTGAGAAACTGTTTGTCGTCTATGGTGCTTGGTGTTTCACCACCCTGCTCAGGGGAGAGACGATGACAACCACACTCACCATGCCACTGCAAACTTCACAAAAGCCCAACAAACAAAAAGCCAATAAGAGTAATTTCTTAATTAATCCATGCATAAGAAATCCAGTAGAAAATAAACACAGACAGTACAAACAGTACATTCAAGTGGCTCAGACACAGGCTGCATCGAAACAACAAACACGGGAGAGTAGTCTCTTAAAGGGATAGAGAAATCAATATCAACAGATTCCTAGCAGTGTGGCTGTCGCCATCTTGATTTTTGGGAGCCAGAGGTAACCCTATTTTGGACGAGATGGTGGAGCTGTGGAGGAGCAAGTGGTGGCTCAAGGATGGAACCCAACGACACCATCAACAGACAGCCTGTCACTCAAAGCAGTCACACCCTTTATTATGCATAACTTTAGACTTTAATAAAATGTAAATGGGGTGAGTTATATAACAATTCACCCCCTGTACAGCTGTCATGAATAAACAAATTAGCTATAGAGAACAAAACCTTTTTGTACCAGGCTGTAAACATGTTTATTTCTCCTGTAAAGTTGGGCATTTTATTGGGCGTCTGTGGGGATTGACTCGCCTCAAGTGGCCTTTAGGGGAACTATTCTTGACACTTCTGGCGTTGGCTTCATTTTTCAGCCCCAGAGGTTGCTGCTTGGTAATAATCTACAGTGCTTCTATACGTGAGGTGTTTAACAATATATTGTGTGCACAACTGGGAGTTTAGCCTGAGCTTCAGCAAGGAGAGACTTCACTTTTGTTGCCCCTAATGATTCAAAAAGCACGTCTGGGCACATACACTCTTTCCTGCATCAGTGCTATCAAAGGAATATGGTGTAAATTACACTTCTGCATGGTAATGTAATGCAGTTAGTCTGCTGGAGTGCCCGACCCCCTTGGGAGAGATAAACCAGGACACGCTCTTTTTGTCTGCCAGCCTGCCTTGGTTAAATATTGATGCCCCAATGCTGTCTCAGACCATTGTTTGGGCTGACTGTAATGTTGCTATAGTCAGGTTACACCGTTGTGGCCAGAGCTTTGTAAACAGGCTATCCCTGGTGTGTCGGCTAACCTGTGTTGCTGTGTCAGTCAGTCTAATCAGATACTGCAGCCTTTTTGTTCCCCGTCACGCTGAGCCAACAGCTGATGGAGCCTGTTGTTTGATTGCCAAGGGTTTAATGCACTTGTCAATCACAAGCCTGTAGGTGTGCTCAAGTGAAAGTCAGGCAGTCTACTTTACTCTGTTGAGTTTCATCACCCTTTAACCTGTGTCTAGAGAGATATTTTTCATATCTCCCAGTCCTTTACAGTTCCCTGGATACCAAAAATAAGGTTAAGATCTACTATTTCTTGTGATTGATCGAGCCATTGGTTCAAGGAAACCAATTGGCCCAAAAGTGCCGTCCATCTGGCAAACTATCCAGGGAATTGTCTGCATTCAGTCAGCATGTCATTCGTTGGAGCACCAGAAATGGAGCCTTGCACAATGGTGGCCGTTTATAAATCCTAATTTCCCAGTTTGATGTTTCCCGTCAAGACATTTTTGTCTGGAGGGAGTTTTTCCCAAAGTGGTCATTTTCTTAAATTTCAATTGACGAAACATCTTTTCTACTCCATCATTCCAGCTGAGGCAAGCTGAAAAGAAACAGATTGTATAACTGTGCTGTGAACTTCTTCAACTTCCCACTCAATAGCACTCGAGAAGTAGCAGTGAGTGGTCGATGATTTCCTGTGGGCTCGTTGTAAAAAAAAAACACTCCCCCACCCCCCAGTCTGGCCTTTTGTTCTGTGAATCTGGAGGGGAGTGAATAAAGCTTGTTCACTTTGAATGATGAGGTCATTAGCAGAGATAATAGGACTTTGCTGTAACGATCTTAAAACTGGGATAACACATCACATTTTAAAAAGCTGATCTGTACAACCATAAGTCACAAGCCTCGTTTTCCTGGTCAGATCTCCCCCATCAGCACTGTCATTTTCATACAAGGACTAAATTTAACACTCGCACCGTAACACCCATCTGAGCTCCACAGTCTATGACAGGGTGAATAATCTATGCTCCCTGACGAAACATCTGACACTCAAATTATTTCTGCGATGAGATAATGGCAAGGTTGGTGTCAATGGGAATGAGGTGTATGTGTGTGTGTGTGTGTGTGTGTGTGTGTGTGTGTGTCAGAATGTACCTTCAGATCTATTTTCGGTTGTTGC
>JAPZEB010000011.1:21433056-21443498 GCA_029783705.1 Chaetodon striatus
AATTGGTTGCATAGAAAGGAATCATGTGATCTATCAGCTGACTCCCTTCCATCAATCAGCTGCTTCATCAGTTGATTTGGCTGCTTGAGACCAGGTGATGTACTTGCGATGTGAGCTGAGCTTGACATCGTGTCCTGCCTAAACTAATGCTATGCTTAATTTTTACTCTTGCCTGTAGCGCTGGTCATTAATCTGGAGAGATATGAGCCGTAGAGATGTCTGCCTTCTCTCCAGTATTATGGAACTACATGGGACTCTATTTGTGGTGCTTAAAGTGCCAAAAAAACATTTAAAAACTCAACAGCAATGTCTTTTTACAGAAATCATGACCCCGTTATTTAGGATCATCCACAGACCTGTGATCAGTTTCATGTAGGAACTACTTTCTTTTTTACAAAACTACACCTGCCAACCGTATCGCAGTGCAGAAGAAAGCGTGAATCTACTCATGGCTGACTAACATTACCATTAATTCAACTAACATTACCACTATTCATTCCCAGCCAGTTCACACCTAATTCCCAAAATTCAGTTTGTCTAAAAATAATTGACAGCATCCAGTCAAGTCGAAGGAGAGAAAGAGAGGTACAAGTTGGAAAAAATTATACCAAAGATAATTTCGTCCATATACAAAAACAACATGGTGATCAACAAAAAAAAAAATTACAGTATGCAAAATGTGCAGGTTGAAAATAACAGACAGAGACTCAACAATTTCCAACAAACTTGTTTTTAAGTACACATTAAAAAAACAAAGATTTGTGTAAATCTAATATATTCTCTGTTGTAAAAAGGATTACATTTGGTTAAGTGTGCATTATGACTGGTTTAGGACTTGGGACTTGACTCAGGACTTAAGTGGATAGACTTGAGACTTGTGACATGCAAAACAATGACTGGCTCCAAGTCTGGCAAACATTAATGGTGCCCTCCTCAGCTGAGCTGTTACATTAGCTAGCTCAGTGATGCTAGGTGAGCTAGCAGTGGATGCACTGCAAAAGAAGTTCCTACATAAAACTGCTCACAACAAGATCTGTGGATTATCTTGAGTCATGATTTCTACAAAGACACACTGCTGATGGGTTTTTCAAATGCATTTTTTGGCACTTTGAGCACCACAAGCAAAGCGCTCTCAAGATCTATTACATTGGAGAGGAGGCAGACATCTCTATGGCTGATATCTCCAACACTCGGCAACTCACACCAAAACAATCTTTACTGAGAAACACTCTTCATGTAAGAGGCATAATACATATTTTTGATTTTAGGATGAACTGTCCCTTTAACTATGATAGAAGGGATTTAGAACTGCTGAGTCACAATGTATTGAACCACATTGCTTCAGCACAGGTCAGACTCTAATCAAATTGACTTATTGGCTGCTTAAAATGTTTTTTAGGTGCATTGAGTTGTTGGTAGTGTAGTGAGGTGTGTGCAGAATGGGTCTCGACAGAGAGACAGACAAAGAGTCAGACAGAGAGACTCCTAATCAATAGCTCCTTAATGGTCATCTTTATAGCTGGACAATTGTCCTATCAGCCTGGCGCTCTCTGCTCTTCTCTCTTGCACTCAGGGTGTGGTGGTAGTCAGCCTGCCTCTCTCTGAAGGACGTCCGAAGAGTTTCAAAGGCGATAACAAATCAAACTGTTCCCTGAATCTAATATCAAACAGGCCTGGTGTCAGCATTTATTAGAGAAATCAGATTCTCCCCCTCCTCCACCCCTTCGTCTCCCCCCCTCTCACTCTCCCACTTGCAGTATTCCAACACACAGCGGCCCTTTGAAGTCGAAAGAATGCAGGATCGCAAATTACCCAGGAGACGCAGCTGATAGTCTTTGAAGCCCTCCTTTGATAGTGTTGTTTTTTTGTGCTCCCCCTGCATCTCTCTCCCTCTATCTCTCACTTGCTTTTTCCTTCGTTCCACACACAATGTAGCTTGCAAACATTCATCTGCACAATGGTGAGATTACACACGCACATACTATAACACTTAGATTCAGTCAGAGTAATAAGCCTGACCTGCTGAAAATGGACATTTTAAAGAAAAGTGAGGGAGATCCTTGAATCCTTAAAACTTCTTGCATGGCGTTCAGTATTTGATTTACAATAAAAGTGGTGGACCAGTCTCCTTAGTTTTTTTGTAGTTGTTTAAACAGAGAAGACAAGGCTCTGGTTTTGATCCACCTGCCAGCATGAGGATCTTAGCACTGCTGTAACTCAAACTCTGGGCCCGTGGCACAGCCAGCTCCCTCTTTCCCCAAAGAATGACAGATGGAAAGTCCATGGGCATGATGTAATTTTCCCTTAGCCATAGTCTACTCACAACTTCCTTCAGCATCCTCTGTGCAGATATAAGCTGTCATGGAGCATTTCTGTTTACTCTGGTCTCTCCTCAGTACATCTTAGGGGAATAAATGTAAAGGCACTCAGAAGTTATTTCTCTATATCAGACAGCCTGACAGCTAATGCAAGGACGCATCTGCTTAGGAAAACTGACAACAAACTCCCACTTGTTAAATGGCTGTTATTTTGTTTAGGGCTGACAAAAAGAGAGCCAAGTTTTTTTTTTATTTTCAACAGATGACAAGGAGAAAAAACATTATGTATAAGCTGAGAAACTAAAGGGGAAATTTTGTTCAGCATATTGCCCGTGAAATCAACTGTCTATTCTCTGAGACGGATCCAGAGGTGCCTGCAACCACTAGTATAGGGGTTTAATTTGTGACAAAAATACACTGATTGCTTACAATACAATACTTTTTTCTGTCGATGTCAACTTTTACGTATGCTTCTATTGTGTCCCCCTATTATGTTATTATGTAATCTCCAAGGCAACTGCACTTCTGACCAACTAACACAGCTCTTAACTTTCAACAGTTACTCTCGCTCTAGGTTAAGTCAGTGCTGCACACTGACTCCACTGTAATAGCTAAAGCATGTTAAAGGAGTAGTTTGACATTTTCGTAAATATACTTATTAGCTTCTTTATTTACAGTTAGATGAGAAAATTGGTACCACTCTCATGTCTGTGCACTAAGCATGGAGCTGGAGCCAGGAGGCAGTTAGCTTAGCTTAGCTTAGCTTAGCTTAGCATAAAGTCTGACAGCAGGGGGAAATCGCTAATCTGTTCTCTAAAGTTAAAAAAATTACCTCTTTTTTTTTTTTTTCTTTTTTAAAGTTGTGATTTTTCTTGCTGTTATTATTTCATGGTAAATAGACTGAACCTATACATCATGTGTGCTTAGCTGGCTTGCTAACATTCTGTTCAGAGTTGAAGTGTGTGTGAAACCCACGGCTCCACTGAAGACGGGGCTTTTGGGTGAAGCTAACTGTTCATTGGTACCTCAGAACTGTATGCTGGCTGCTTGTTGAAACCATAACGTCATGTTTGTATTTCGACACCTATTAAATATATGATAAGAGGCGTGTGGGTGTAGAAGGAGCCCACTTGCCAGAAAAATGTGTTGGCAAAGCAAGTTTTGGCAAACCACAGATACATTGCATTCATACTTTTCATATGTGTCATATCAACATTTCTTAAGTGATGTAGTGATGTAATTACATAAAGGCAGCAAAGATGGTGGATACTGTGACATCTAGGCGAGATGACTGCCAAGCCGTAGACAGCTGCTTGAGACCAACAAATGTCAAAACCAGATGTTGTCTAGTGAGACATAGGGAGCATTTCCAGTCGTGGTTGAGCCACCAAAACTGGGTGTGTTTTTTAGCGAGACGTCAGCTTCATTTCCAGCCATAGTTGAGCCACAAAAAACGGGTGTTTTTCAGTGTGACATCGTGGGCATTTCCAGCTGTGATTCAGCTCCCAAAAACTGGGTGTCTTTGAACAAGGCATCAGCAACATTTCCAGCTGCAATTATGCCACCAAAGCCAGGTGTTTTTCGGTGAGACGTTAATGGTATTTCCAGCCACGATCGAGCCACCAAAACTGGGTGCTCTTTTGTGAGACGTCAGCGACATTTCTAATTGCAATTATGCCACTAAAACCGAGTGATTTTTAGTTCGACAAAAGCCGTATTCCCAGCCGTGACTGAGCCACGAAAGCTGGGGGGTTTTCAGTGAGAAATTAGTGGCATTTCCAGCCGGGAACATGCCACCAAAAGTGGATATTTTAAACCAAAACAAGATCTTTCCTAAATATAACCAAGTCCATTTTGTGCCTTAACATAATCACTTGTTGATCACAGTATTGTTGATACATTAAGAAATTTGAGATTTCAGTGTATTCACTACATAATAACGAACAAATGTTACATATCCTATGTTTGCAGAAATGTGTAATGCCAACATTTATTCTGCTGTTTGGGCTGATAGAGGACTTGATTTGGTTTAACAGCACCTTTGACAGAGCTGGGCCCAGTAATTAAAGTAAAGTAACACATAATGTAACTAATAATTTGTAATGAGCGATTGATAACATTTTTAAGTGGCTTGCCCAACACTAATTTTCTCATCTAACTGACTGCAAAACAGGGAACAAGTGTACTTCCCAAAATGTGGTATTACTCCTTTAAAATATGCAGATTATTATAAATTAATCCATGAACTGACTGAGGTGATGTAAAGTGCATAACTGCTGGGCAATTTTGGTCAGTGAATCAGACCATGTGTGGCAGGGAGAACACCACCGTAAGACAACGATGACAAAGCAACTGTGAATCAACAGCTGTTCTAGCCACAAATGAGGGCACCTACAGAGCATATCAACAAAGTACCTCACAAAGGCAGTGTGAAATATTTATAGTACAAATGAATCCGCCTACAGGTTGTTAGTTTCATGTGCAAAACAGGCCATTATTTCGTCTTATGTTATTGAGAGATTCCCTGCTGTGAGAAACAGCAGGATTAGATCTGCTGTCTATCACTGATATCTTGTAATCCAGTCAATACTTCCAAGGACACTTTGACCATCTATGTTCTAATCTCTGGCCTTTTCAGTGGGCACTACACTGACTAGACTGTCATGACTCACCAACACACAACATTGAGTCATTATGTAAATGTGCACCGGGCTGAGGACACTTTTTAAGTAGACGTGAGGAACTTTTCTTTTTTTATTTTTTTTTTTCAGTAAAATGTCAAATTTCTTTTAAGTTTTCTTCCTTTTCATGTCACAAGATCTAAAAGTTTAGTAATAGTTCTGAGCACGTATAAAACTGATACCGCACTCCTCCTGTTCTTTACTTTTAATCACCAGGGAATTCAATGCATCGTCTCCACAATCCAGGCGCAGATCATTTCCTAAGAGATGATGCAACCATTTTGAATTCCAGTGTAATGACAGTCCATTGTAGTTGGGTTGTAAAACCCTTTCATAAATCTTAAATGGCCTCAGCTTCATTAAAGACATGTTACTCAAGAGCTCCTTAGTGTGCTTTTGTGTTTGACAGGTTTGACAAACTCTGCTTCACTTTTGAATGATGTTCAAGGAAATGATTGCCTTTCTGTGAGCATGACGTACACTTGAAGGGCAATATGTCATGAGATGGTGATGACGGTAAAGCACAAACACGCAAGTGCACCCACTCAAAGTGTCTACCATCGGTTTGAAAGCACATATGCACACATACCCTCCCTGATGTAGAGCGCTCGCTGCATTCGCTCTGGTGGTTTGGGAGCCTCACGTCCACTTAGATAATTAACAGTGATCAAGGGTCGTCCTGCCTGTCATAGTTGCCTCATGTTACTGCCTGTTCAAAAGGACTCAAACTCACTGGCCTGAGCTGAAAGGAAAGCTACACACAGGCTCATATTCACATCCAATAAGCTCCAGTGTAAATGTGAGTATAGGTTTTTGAGGTGGGGGCTGGAATCTGACTTATTTAATATGAACAAGGGAAGATCAAGCGCCTTCCACCCACATCCACCAAAGGCTTTGAAAAGGGACCCAAATTATAAAGCACACCATATATGCTCTTCTAGCATTACTAACTTAAACCCTATTTGAGATGATGAGATGATGAGATTTCTAGATTTAAATTCTTTCCCCAATCCTCTAAAAAAAAAAAAGGCAAAAATACACTACTATATAAATGTTCAATACATGCTTGCACAATCATTAAAACACAAATACTCATGCAAAGAATCCTAACCACCTCTTAGAAACCCACCAGCAGCCTCACCAGCTGGTTTTTATGGAAGGTTAAGAAGTGCAACCCGTCAATACCACAGTGGCTTTTAGCACTTCTCCACTATTTCTCAAAGGAGACGAAAATGAAAAAAAGTGAGGAAAGAAAGAAGATGTTCAAGAGGGCATACTACGTTCTCTGTCATACCATGTCTTTTTGTTGTCAGCCCCAAGCTCAAGTATTCCTTCATCAACACCATCCAACATGTTTCAAATGTGTGTTTCTGAATGGATTGTAAAAAGGCTGTTATTACACAGTAATAAATACATTAAATGGCTATGGGTACAATGTTTTTTCATGAGAGAAGACTTGGAGTGGCAGAAGCTGGCCCTTTTATCCATCATTTTTTTTGCAATCTATTACAATCTCTCTGCTCACTTGCTAACTAGTCTGGCACTCTCAGTCACAGCACATGGTGTTAAGGTGTTAATACTGTTTCAGGTTGGTGGGAGATTTGTTTTTTGAAGTTATCTTATTGCAGCTGGAGGTTTGAGACTCATTACAACAAAAATAAAAATAAAAAAACAAGACCTCTCAAGGCTGTAGGAATTAATATCACTTGGAGGCAAAGGAGGAAGTAGGATGAGTTCGGGGTGGATGGATGGGTCAACAAAACATGGGACTTTGACATGGGAGAGAGTTGTTTGTTTCCTGTTTCCTACAGAAAGTCAGTGTTGTCTAAGTTATTTTTCTAACCATAGCAAAGGTCCACTAACCCTAACCAAGTAGTTGTTTTAAAGGAATACTTCATCCCCAAATGACCATTTACAACATTCATTTACAAACTCTCACACAACTCATGCAGGATAATCCAAGTCTCATATATCCAGTCATATGTTCAATACTTCCAAAAGAGACAGGCCTTATCTGACGGGGAACTGAACTACAAGTGAAGCTTACTTATGCTCTCTTCAAAGCCAGACTCCATTGACAAAATCAGTAATTTTACCATGCTGAACAGAAAAGCTGCTGGTCTACCGCTGCCTCAATTGGTAGTTTGCGTGTGTTATTGTGTGATTTGCCTGAATCAAAATTAACCCCTCAAAACACCAAAGTCCCATAATAACACTAACTAACTAACTGAACAAGGCAGTGGTAGACCAACAGCTCCTGTGTTCAGCAAGATAAAATTACTGTTTTTGTCAAGAGAGTCTGGTTTATATGAGCACATGGATTAAGTTTCACTTTAAGTGCAGTTCCTCGTGAAAAAGGGCAGAAATTATACTGCATAAGTTATGTTAGAGTTTGTTAACAGGTGTTTTGATATACTTTTGCTGTTGTGAAATGCGGACCCTTTTAACCTCATTTAAAGAAAAATTTTCTCCATTTTTGGATTCTCCATACACCAGAGGCATGCGAAAAAAATTTTGTCACAAATTTTATGTAACACAGGCTGAGTAATTGATAGACAAATGGCCATTTGTAGGGTGAAGTGATTCTTTAACATGAGCGGCATCAGCCCATAGGAACTTGGGTTGGGAATTGGAGGGTCACCAGTTCAAGTCCCCGTCCAGGCCAAATATGGAGCATGGACTGGTAGCTGAGCAATGCTGAGGTCCCCTTGAGCAAGGCACCGAAACCCCAACTGCACGTATACAGTAGGTCCTGTTTATGCATGTGTGTGTGTATTTGGGGCCTGTGTGTACATGACAACAGAGTGAAAAAAAAAAAAAAAATTTCCCCTCGAGATTTAATAAAGTTCTTCTTCTCTTTAAATCAGTCTGCTAGACCTAATCAAGTCAGCTTTAAGCCCACCCAAACAGTATCCACAGATGTGTAACATCACAAATGGTTGTTCATAGATTTATGATGTCCTATCAGATAATACTTTCATGTCGCGTTCCAGAAGGCAATTACAAACTATTGTATGTATTTTGTTTCTTAATTCATTTATTTTTAAGTAGCTTACTTCTTGGTTTGTTTTTTTGTTTTTATATTGTGGCTATAGCAACAGTAAAGATCAGTTTCACATCAGCATTTAGTCCCTTTTGTGTTTATGTTTTCCCCCTTAACACAAAAATGTGGACTGACTTTCAATATTTTATTACCAAATCTTAATTTCGATTTTTAAAAATTAGATGAGCTACTCAACCGTAAAAAGTAGCCTTCGGTGTAAACAAAACCCTAGTTTGGAATCACTGCATCTCCCAGCCCTGCTACCAACAGGACTGGTTTGTAATAAGATGACTTAACTTTACAAATACACATTGTGCAGTGGTTCAGGGGGCCTCAGGCCACATTCATCATGGCTGAACACTATGAACTTGAAACTACTGTGCCACTGGGACACCCTGTCTTTTTAAAAGTTTTAATTACGTTTATTTCTTTGTGCGGGTTTCATAGATGTGGGTTATTTTGTATGGAGAGGTTGTAATGCCATATGTGTGTTGGGACACTCGATGGTGTCAGTGGACTCCTTTCTGTGGCACATTGTTTAATTGAAGCCACATGTGTGCCTAGTGGCATGTTGTGTGCCTCTTGCCCTTTACACAGCCGGAGAAAAGTCACTGAGACCGTGATGCTGATATTTCTCTAAAAAAAAAGAAATTTAATAAATAATCGGAAAATGTTGCACCCACATTGTTTATTTTTGGTAATACTTGGAGTTTAGGAACAACTTTTTGGAGCTGGAACAAGCAGATGATTTGTCAATCGACGGAAATATAAGCAACAACTATTTTGATGATGAATTAACTGTGAAATAAAGGCCAAATATTCTCTGGTTCCTGTTAACCAATGTTTGGATTTGCTGCTTTTCTTTAGGGAATAATAAGCTGCATATCTTTGGGTTTTTGGACTGCTTGTTGGAAAAACAAGACATTTGAAAACCTCACCTTGGACTTTAAGAAATCATGAATTTTGTGACATTTTATACACACATTTTATAATAGAGAAAACAATCAGCAGTTAATGCCTAAAGAAAATAGTGGGAGCCTGACAACTTAAGTTTATCCAGGACTCTCAAAGACAAGATAAGTAAAGGTCAAATAAAAAATAAATAAAAGTATATTTAGATTGGTTAATAACAATAATATAATCATTCACACTGACTGACACAACATGTACTCATTCAGCCACTCCTCCCTGTTGTCAGTTCTAAAGGAAACAAAAGTGCTCTCCCCGGGCCGGACTGGAAATGCTCTCTCCCCTCCACAAAGCACATTGAAACAATGCTGTAAGCACTGCTGTGTGTCTCTCAAGGTTTCAGCAGTGCAGTAATGCATATTGTAAGCTCATAGAAAACAGCGCGCTGCACACAGGGGTACAGTGTCTTTTCATCTCCACATTATCGGCGTGAGACTGCTAATGAGAGCTGCTGTATGTGCCTGTATCGCCATCAGTTTCATCCTATTGAGCCTGGTGAACACGCAGCCAGTTCTTCGCTACTATGGGACTTGTTAAAGATGTGTGTGTGTGTGTAAGTGTGTAATTAGGGTTGAAGAAGAGGGATGGAGGGGTTAAACTGAACACTATGCAGAAGCACGGCATCTGGGAGAACAGACGAGAGAAAGCTTCTCTCTCTGCACAGTGATGCGCAGAAACAGAGGCTGAATTATTTTTCTTTACGCCTTTCTTTCACATTTCATCATCCTTTAGAGTTGTAGGCCTGGGAGGGAGGGAGGGAGGGGGGAGACCCCTCTGTTGGGACGAAAAGAATCTAATCTTAAGATTGAGGGGGTGGAATTAATATACATTAGAAACGGGGAATAGAGGAGGAAAACAAAGAAAGTTAATTGTCTGATGACCTTGTTTGCCTTTATTTCACTTATGTGGAAATAGTGAAAAAGGCCGGACTTGGGGTGGTTTCTTCATTCTAAAACATACAGTAGACCAGCTTCTGTGTCACTGTGTCAGTGTGTGTCTGAAAAACTTTCACCATTTATTGCTATTCTACATTGGAAATTGTAATCAGAGTTGTTTTAATGTCAACCTGTCAGCAGGTTGTTTGGATGGTTTAGGTCTATGTACCTGGTCTGTAGGCCTCAGGCAAAATCAGTCAGTGAGTTTTATTCATTTTATTAGCTGAGTGGATACACAATATGACCAACACTGGTACTTAAAAGAGGACTTAAAAGAAGACTGGTGAGATGGACTTCCCTCCATCTCACCAGCACTCAGATCTCTCTGCTCATCCCCCACTTAAAAATCTGTTGGATGACGTATTCCGGTGGATTTTTGCTGGCTCTGGGGCTGTTGTTTGAACTACACATTATACTTCCGTATTTTTGTATGCCCGCCACCACAGACATAAAGACTTTGGAAGCAGATGTGAGAGAGACCGGCCCCTCTCCATTT
>JAPZEB010000011.1:21554789-21580426 GCA_029783705.1 Chaetodon striatus
ACAAATTACGTAAAACCTTACGCACCTTAATCCTACAATCTTAATCTTGTTTAATCTTGTTTTACATTAATTACTGTAATGCAATTCACCCATAATAGATCTGTGTTCTGTCTCTGCAGCAGGTCACTCACGCTCAGTACTTGCACTTGTCTTTTTCTTCTTGTCTTTTTTTTCCTTGGGTGTTAAAATCCTACAATATCTATCATCATCAACACTTACACCTTTCACTCCCTGTCTCGTGTCATCTCATCTCACCTTTGTCATCTGTATATTCTCCTTTGTTTTATAGGTGTAAGTGTAACCTCCATGCCTCCCAGTGCCTGCTGCAGGATGGGAACCTCCAGTGCCAGTGTGAACACAACACCACCGGCCAGGACTGCCAGCGCTGCAGGAAGGGCTTCAAAGCCAAATCCTGGAAGGCTGGTTCCTACCTGCCAACACCCAATGGAACCCCCAACTCCTGTACGTACATTAAACATGTTTATCTGTTCCTACTGTGTTGATCCAACTCATCAATCTGACATCTCTCAGTTAGATACAATACTGCTGACTCTTTACATGTGCCTAGCTGTCTGGCAGCTTGCTTTACTGTATTATGCATGGATACGACTATTACCGGTAATTGATCTCACTTGCCACACCTACTGTATAAAGGATCTAAACACTGCTGCAGAGTTAGGATGATTTATTCTGCTTTTGAAAGCATGTTTACACCTGGTATTCCCACGTCTCGGGTGATCTGATTACAAATGGACAGCTCTATGTCAGTCTGTTCACACCAAAAATGCTTTTCCACATACGTTTCCGGTGACCACATGTGATCAGATCTCACTTCCCTGCTCTATATGCAACACATGTATACACACATACATCATGTCAATCACTATCATTAGGAGACTACTCCTGTGGGAGTGTGAGCTCCAAGCTGGGAACAGTTAGTGAGAGTCCACTTACACACACACTGACACAGCTAATGTTAACAGTTATTAACAGCTTTAATGACAGAGTCGAGCTGTTTTGGTGTTGGTGTGAGTTTACTGGTACAGTTTAACAGCTGCTGCTGCTGTGTTGGCTCTTGCTAACTGGGCAGACTTGAACTGACCATTTACCACAAGGAGAGAAGTTCCTGAGACGGTCTCTCAGTGCTGTGTCTAATCTGTGTAACAGCACCAACGGAAAGTTTGTTTGTCCAGTAGGGCAAGAACATCAGCGGAGTGGTCAGTCCTTCAGTGTGGTCCAGGACATATTAGTGTATACACTGTTAAAGGAATGTCGTCATACTGTATAAAGCCCAGACCCTCTAAATATGGTCTGAGTGATCAGATCTCAGGACACACTGGGGACGCACTTGTGTTAGAGCTTTCCACTTGTGATCCAATCAACCCAACACACGTTAATATCAGGTGTTAAAAGGCCTAATACTCTGCTTTCTTTCCAAGAACTAGATAAGAAGATAGATATCATTCTCAGGTTTGTCCGGTAAACAAGACACTACAGCAAACAGCTGGTTAGCTTCGCTTAACAAAAAGACTGGAAACAGGAGGAAACATTAAGCTTGCATCTGTCAAAAGGTAACAAAGTTTGCCTACCAACACCTCTGAAGCTCACTAATTGTAGTTTGTTTCTTTGTGAAATCTCCACTGGTTGCCTGCCAGCTGCTTAGATCCATGAAATAGTCCGCCACAAAGCCCTGCATTAAACAGCAAATCATCATCTTTACACTCTGTTTTCTGTGAGGATTAAACAAATGAGATAAATCGTATTGATCAGTGAGCTTTAGATGGCAGATTTTGTACCGTTTGGAAGAGCCAGACTAGCTGTTTTCCTGTTGTCAGTCTTTATGCTAAGCTAAGATAACCAGCTGCTCACTTCAGCTAATTTACCTCACAAACATGATCATCTTCTTATCTCACTCTCGGTAAGACAGCAAGTAAGCTTTTTCAGTGAAGATGAAATAAGGCCAATGAAAGTGGTGAAAATGAACCAAAACAGAAAAGCTGAAAGATGCTGAAATGCTTTGTAGCATTGATGGGGACTGCAAAGTCAGGTGATAATTATCTGTGGGTTCGTCACTAAAAGTGAGGCTTTTTATACTACACGTAGTTATCAATGGCTCCAGTGCAGAACACAGTAAACCAGTGTCCAGTGTCTGTTAGTTAATGTCCAAAAAAATAAAGAGCTAAGAATAAAAATAAATCCATCTATGCATGGCCAATAAACTGGACTGATGGGAAAATGTGCCTCTGACTGCAGACAAACTGTGATGGTCACAACACATAAGCTAGATTCCTCTATGACAAAGGGAAAGTTTTCTTTTTGGCATTGATATTATTCTTTAATTGTTAATATTTAACTTAACATGTTTTTCTCTTTTCTTATTCTCCTCTCATTTCTACTACTACAATAATCCCAGATTCCCCCGCAGCATCAATACAATTCATTTCAGTCTCTGAAAACGAATATACATGCGGTTATTTAAAATTCTCCAGCACTCTCGATTGATGGATGTATAGGTTTTGTCATCACTCTGAGGTGCTGAATGAAAAGCAGGATCAAGGGAACAAGTTAAAAAGAAAGGAGAAGTCGAGAAAAGACAATGGAGAGACTGAGCTCTCTAAGTTGTAGTCACCTCAGTGCAGAGAGCAGATCAGAGCTGTGGAACAACGTGGGAGTGCGTGGGGGGAAATCCTCTTGGAGAGTGTAGCCAGCTACAGTAGCTAGCTATGATAAAATAATAATCTAGGGCAGCCCCTCCCTACTTTTCTCCTTTCAAACAAGCATTCACACACAGAGAAACACAGGCAGAAACACACTCACATACACCTGTACCTGCACTCACTGCAGAGAATGACTCTATTGTCAGCTGTGTTTTTTTTTTTTTTAAATCATACTCTTGTTTCCAACCCAGTTTTAATGGCACTGACACACACCTTCAGAGCCCATCGCCACCCTTTTAAACTCCTGAATCCCATTAGTGGAATTTAAAAATTAAAATGTTTGCAACTTGCTCGGCTGAAATGCTACACAAAATGGCTCACGAAACAGTTTGGTCTCTGCAGATTGCATTATGCATACCAAGCTAGGCTAACTATAAATACAATCTCGGAAAACATGCAAGAGAGGCAAAAAGTTTTGATTCAAGCGTAGCGGAGTGGTAGCGCTCTCTTAAAATATACATATATGATGAGGCCCTCTGAATGTGAGGATTTGGGGGAAGTGTAACAGGTTAAATAAGGGGGGGTGGAGGTAGATGGTGCAGACCAAGTAATGACTCCAGGACATTGAGAGGTGGTCTACAACAAACCCTTATTTTGCAGAACAGCTCTTAAGCTCTCTCTGCCACCTGAGTCTGATGAATGAGGCAGAGTCAAGTCTTTAGGCAAATTGAATGCATAAATAAACAAGCTCTCATCTCCTCTCCCTTTTCTTATTCTCTTTCAGGTACAATTGCTGGTTCCCCCTCCGGTTCTAGTAAGTAATAATGCAGAGCAAAGCAGAGGAGTTGGTATTCCACCCTCTCTCTTCCCCTCTCTCTTCCTGTATCGTCTCCCCACCTTTTTGTTGCATTGTTTTTAAAATGTAAGTTTTAACCCCATACCTCGCCTCCTGCATGTCTCCTAAACTCTCCCTCTCCCCTGTGATGTTCAGCTGGCTCTCTAGTCACTCATTTCTCTTTTTCCTGCGTCTACTCTCTCAGTGCTGCAGCTTGGGCCCCGTGTGCTTCATTATTAATAGGCCTCTCTGTCGCCATGTCCTTTCATCACAGCACATCACACTAACCTGCACAGGAGGAATTCTTCCACAGTTCTGCTTTTCTTATTTCGACTAAAGACAGTGCCGCGGATTGATTGAAGAAAGGGGGGATGAGAGAGAGTGGGTTGGGTGCGAATGGGCGGTGGATTGGAGTAGCAAAGGGAGCTGAGAGAGAAAAGACAGACAGAGAGAGAAATGGTAGAGAAGGATGTGGGCATATGTTAGTGTGTTGTAATGCAGTGTGATTCCGGGTGAGGAGCTCGGGGAGGCAGGAATAAAAGGGAATTTGATTAGGGATTCTCTCTGTGGAGAGGCTCTCAGCCTCCGAGCTGTTAGACAGAAACGATCGGCAAAGTGGCAACATCAACCCTGACAGCACTGGGCTGTTCTCCACATGGCCGGACAGTAAAAGGCTGATGCATGGATAGACTGAGCAATTGGACTGCACTGCAGAAGTCTGCTTTTAAAAGGGCTCCTCTCACAATTAGATACAAATAATGGGTATGATTTATCAAAGAGAAGAATGATGCTTGCTAATGGGCGGATAATGAGTTTAGTGGTTCAGTTTCAGGTTGCCACAGATTCAGTTCCCCTATGTTAATCAACATTTTTTACCTGTGTTGCTGAATAGCCACAACATTAACTTCCTCCAAGATGTTTACTGCTCCTGGAGCGGATGATGAGGCAGAGGGTGAAGCCGAGGGTAAAACTGAAGGTGAAGCTGAAGGTGAAACACAAGGTGAACCCAAAGGTGAGGGTGAACCCAAGGGCGCAGCAGAGAATGCCATAACCATCTCGCAAGCTGAGCGGCCCCCGGCTTTTACCCATGAGCCCCATGGAGCCCCTCGGGAAGGTGCGGAAAAGTACATTAGCCGTAGCTAGACGTATTTGACAGCTGTAGTTACTAGTTACTTTGTAGATAAGCATAATCCATACTGCACACTCTGCAGAAATCTCCATCTGAGTCCTGAATGTTTTATTTCCTTCAAACCAGTGAAAGCATCTGCTGTTGCAGAGACATTTCAAAAGAAGTTGATTGGTTTTATGAAATTTCTAGAGTAAGGTGTCATTTTTCCATTATTCTGACTTCCTTCAGGATTCTCACACTTCTTCAAGGAATGGTTTGTCATGGCGGGAAATACACTTGTTCGCTTCCCTGCTGAGAGTCAGATGAGAAGATCGATACCACTCTCCTGTCTGTCCGTCAAATATGAAGCTACAGCAAGCAGCTGTTTAGCACAAAAAAATGGAAACTTCCTATTTGACGGACAGATATGAAAGTGGTACCAGTCCTCTCTGGTAGCGGCTACCTCTCCACCAGAAGGAGAAAAATCATATTTCCTAAAATGTCAAACTATTCATTTACACATGTTGATCTGAAATAATCTATCTAAACCGGCAGATATTTTCACTTATTATCTTAAAAGAAAAAAAGACTCTTAATTTCCTAGGAAGATTTTGTTTTGACAGTCCTATGTGTAATTAGCTTCACCTTGATAGCATCTTACAGGTGAACATATATGTAATAATAATCCAATTATATACTACTAAACACTATAAAAGGGGCCATTCTGCGATTTTGGTAACAACACTCTTCACTTTCACTTAAGTTTTACTTGCACCGCTGGCCACAGAGGTACAGACGATATTGTAGACTTATACACTTGTGACAAAGCAAAGTTGTGTTCCTATGATTGTGCTTATAGACGCTGAAAAGCAGTGTGTTTGTGTCTGAGTATATATCATCCATAATTCATCCTGCAACTTACTGGAGGTCTTAAGCTCCACATCGGCTGTTTCCCTGGTCGTATATATCTCTGACGTTAATGTCAGACGTGGGTTGTCCCGTCTTGAGAGCAAGGGCATCAAACTGTATGGACATTTAGACTTTATTTGTTCTGACTGACTGATTTTAAGCAGCCCAGGATGGATGTGAACAGATTCTGTCAGCTGCTGGAATGTACAGTAAAGTGGACCTCAAAGCCCGGCTCGCCCTCATGCTAAATTTAAACCTGCCATCTTGGTAGGCAGCGGACCTCTCATGTTCCAACAGAAAAGCACTTAGGACGTGGGAGGTGAAGGGATTTCGGCACCGCTGTGATGTCGTCAGACTTTTCTTCTTTTTTTTTTGTCTGAAGGAAATCCATTAAGAGCGTTTGTTGAACAGCGCAGCACTTTTGTTGTTTGGCTGACATCAGTAGGGAAGTCAAAGAATTCACTGATTAGCTGTGATTTAGGAGGGGCTGACAGAAGCTTTAACGTTGTTCAAACAGAGTTAGAATCCTTTGTAAGCTTTGTAAAGCCCCGCTGTGAAGGACACAGAAAATCACATGTAGACACATTGCATGTTTTTTACAGTCATACCGTGATTATTTGAGCTTTATTTAGCCTCCATAACAGAGCAGCAACTAACTAGTGTTTTCATTGCAAATTAATCTACCGATTATTTTGTTAAAACTGTGAAAATATCCCACACACATGAACACAACTGTATTGCTAACTTAAACTTGTAACAAAGATATGTGCTGAAAAAAAAACTAGCTACTAGCTACTACTTTCGCAAACTTCACATCCAAGCTATTTTGAAGATATTGCAGTGTCATTGACACACCTGCTCAGCAAATGTGATCCAAAAATTTCCAAAAAAAGTTAACTCCTGCTGTAAAGTCCAAAAGTCAATATTAATAAAAGACGTAATCATTTATCTGAGAAAATATTCTGCTTTAATCAATATATGTTGCCATTTAGCCTTTAAAAAACAACAATTTCACTGCAGTAACAAAACTGTACTAAATGGCATCATAAGTGATATATTTCTAAAGAAAATTGATTAAATCAAACTTAACAATAAATCGATCCATTTTGTATCAATACTGCAGCCTGTTGGTTTTTGGTTCAGCTCTGGAAGTTACAATGTTGCCATGGAAATGGCAGAGTAATATTTGTAATGATAAGGAGGGTGCGTTGTCATGTTGATCTGATCAGGTTGCCTGGTTGAATCTACTTGTTGCATTAGTGATTATAAAATACGTTGCAGATTTATTTTTTGTCAGTGGGGATTCACTGAATCATCATTGCAGCTTTAATGCATATATTTATAATGTATAAGTTCTGTCTTTTTTGGAAAACTATGAACAATATTTAATTCCAAAAATCACTACAAAATTATGAATGCACAAAAAATATGCAATTAATTCATGTGATTTGTAATATATCAAATTTAAAGCACAGACAGTAGAGTTCAGACAGAACTATTCAGTTACACTTCTGGGATACCAGAAAGGAAGATCATACCACTGAAGAGTATTTCTGCCTTTTTTTTTATCCCAGGTTTAGAGGTGTATTTGGCTTGAACCTGACCCCGATGTGAGCAAACCCTTGTTATGTGTGTGTGTGTGTGTGTGTGTGTGTGCGTGTGTGCTTGTGTGTAGAGTTATGGCGGGCATATGGCGCAGTTCAGTGAAAACCATAAATCATCTTCATCCCCTTCTTTTCCTCCCGGGGATCTGAGGTCTTAGGTTCCATTCTCACAGAGCGGCCGCCACTACTGTTTGTACATGCACACTCTGACACACATACCCACACACAGGTTTTATTGTACTGTGTGTGGATAAGGTCCTGTGACATTTATAACTAGATCGCATAACAACATTAGTGAATAATATCAGCTATAATCTCAGTTATCTTCTCTGGCTCTCAACTGCAGTCAATGCTTGTAGGTTATTTTAAAATATTAATAACAGCAATACGTGTGCAGAAAATGTTGACTTTATCTGTGAACTGTGTCGAAAAGTGTAAAAGCTGCCTGGGAATTTATTTTTTAAAATTTTCATCCACATAAAAGTCGGTTATATAAATCATGTTTTCAGTATTATTACTTTTCCCAGGAATCTGAAAATGCACATCCCAGCTTAGGTTTGTACTGTGGGACTTTACAGTAAGATCAATGAGAAGATTTCGACTGCGGTCTGTGCTGCTGAAGCAAATGCATCCTTACACACATTACAGCGGGACTTATGGGTTGGACAGCATGTCATAGCAGTTGCACCCTTTGTCATGTCCCTGTCCCAGTTAAGTCACTGAGCATGCTCAGATGAGGATTAGCGATCTATTGGCAACAAAGTCTGATCCACAGAGCCCACAGCCCATTGGTCTGCTGGACAGATGGGTGTTTAGAGAAGGGGGAGGGGAGGTCAGACAAACCAAATCCTAAAACCCAGTTATACATCTACCTATCCAGCCACCATGACCCAACATGACTTCATCGTCCCAGAGCTGTAGAGTCGCCTGAATACAGTACAAGCAGATACATGCAGATGGACGAGTGTATGCAAACTCACACGCAATGGGGATGTACAACTAGATCAACCACTTGCCCGACCACAATCCTCTCTGTGCACCATCCTAGTTTACTGAAATCCTTGCATTTTCATAAAGATTGAACTTGGCCTTAGACTGAGAGAGATTAGATCATGTCTGGAAAATCATGTGACATATTAATAACACCCATGCTTGCCACTCTGTCCGCCACCATTAGGTGTTCTGGCAAAACGTTAACTGGCCCTGAATCACAATGTCTTCATTAGTGTGAGGCTAAATCAATGTCCAGCACTCCCGTAATAAATGATGAGAATGCTAAGACTGACAGGTGGCATTAAACATTATTGTTATCATTTCTCAGGCTACATTAATACAAGTGACAAATGATCTCATTATATGCAAATGCATTTGTGCAGAAGACACCTAAAAATGTGTCCGAGCAGACACTGCACACTGTATGCTCGCTAAAGTGCGTGTGTGTGTATGTGTGTGTGTGAGGGTGAGTGAGTGTGTGTGTGTGTGTGCGTGCGTGCGTGCATGTGTGTGTGTGCCAGAGAGAGTGTCATGGGACAGTTAGTGAGTCCATCTGTACAGACAGACAGGCACATGTCACAGGATTACGTAATGTATCAGCTTACATTGTTGATGCGTTGCGTGAGAGAGTGATGGCGCTGTTGCATGGCTGATACTGACACTAAGACCTTGCCTTTTTTTTTTTTTTTTTTACCTTTTACTTTTACATACAGAGTCCATTGCCTCCAGTAACTCTATTTCTGGAGTTGGAAACTCCCATTTCAGCTCTCCAAACTCTCATCATTCTCATCTAAGTGAAGGTAGGCACTTAGAAAGTAGGTAGTATGAGACTTTAGTGATGATTGTAGTGTGCTTATGCTAGAATAGAGAGCTATGATGGTTTTAAGTTATGTAAACTCCTGCTTTTATTGATCTTACAAATCCCTGCTAGCCCGAGATTAAAGCTTGTCACATCCCTCTTTCCTGTGCTGGTTGACGTGTTCTCAATCTCTGCTTTCCAACTGCCTTGTTTAAATAAAAAATATACACATGAAGGTGGACAACCACTGTCCTCAAGGGAACAGAATGTTTTAAGCAACATGTAGTGTTTTAAGAGACGTCAAATTTTGTCACAAAAGTGTATATAACATTGCCTGGTGTAAGCACCATTCAGGCAAAGTAGGGCAGCACCTACTTCATGTTCAGCCAAATGAACAAACTACCCTTTGCAGGGCCTAACGGTCCTGTTCAGTCCCATTTCCAAAACAGGAGATGATGTTCCCCATTACGATGCTCTTAATCAACAGGAGAACTTTTTATAGTATCTAAGAAAATACCCAGAATTTCCTCAGGTGTCTCAGATAAAACAGTCTCTGCCTTGCCTTTCTCACCACTGAGTCAGTATGCAGCACCCAGGTCAGGCTCTCAGTGACGTAGACACCAGTGTACTTGAAGCTGTCCACCCTCTCCACCAGGGAGCCATTGATATCAAGGGAGGCATAGTTCCTTCCCTGCTTCTTTCCAACATCCACCATCATCTCCTTGGTCTTGCTGACGTTCAGTAGTACGTTATCATCCTGGTTAGGTTCTCTGCTTCTTTCAGGGAAACCTTTTATTTGTTATCTTTGATCAGGCCTGCCACAGCAGCACACTTAATAATTGTGTTGGAGCTGGATGCGGCTACTTAGTTGTGTGTGTCCAGGAAGTACAACAGGGGACTCAAAATGCAGCCCTGGGGTGCTCCAGTGTTAAGGATGAGGATGGAAGAAGTGTGTCCACCCACTCTCACCTGAGGGTCTGTCTGTTGGGAAGTCAAGGATCCACATGCACAGTGAGGTGTTAAATTCCAGCTCCTTGAGCTTGTGACCAGCCTGGAGGGAACTATGGTGTCAAACGCTGGACTGTAGTCAATGATCAGCAATCTCACATTGCTCCCTGTCTTTTCCAGGGGAGATAGGGTGGTGTGTAGGATGTGTGCTCTAGCGTCTTCTGTTGATTGGTTGGTATGGTAGGCAAACTGTAGTGGGTCCTCTGTGCTGGGTAGTGAGGAGCAGATGCAATCCTTAACCAGATGTTTAAAGCTCTTCATCACTACAGAGGTAAGTGCCACTGGTCTGTGGTCATTCAGGCAGGGTGGTTTTCTTTTCTTGAGCATAGGAATGATGGTAGACTTCTTAAAGCACGTGGGTATGACAGACTGAGCCTAACTGGTTGAATATCACTGTTAACTCCAGTGCTAGTTGGACAGCACATAGTTTGAGGACCCAGCCACTGATACCCACTGGTTTTGCTGCTTTCCTGATGTTCGTACGTTTGAAAGCCCTCCTGACATCATGCTCAGAAAGGGTGATAGGTATGAAAGGTGCACCCAGCCATCCATTAACCTCTTTTTTGTTGTTATTGCTTGTTGACCACCTATGGCCCCATAGCGAGCAAAAAACGTTGTTTAGCTCTCTTGTTGTAGACGCATCAGCACTTGACAAGCTTCTGGGATTGCCCTCCTGGAACTGTAGTTACGCTTTCTTCCTGTAGTCCATTTTTGCCTCATTTACTGCTCTTCTTACATAGCTGCAGTGTGTGTTTATGGCTTCCCAGATGGTTCTGGTAATCCATGCATTTTTTAATTGAAATGTCTAAATTCTCTGTACATTATACATGTGTTATTGGCGCAACAGACTGTTTTGTGCAGTGCATGAAAAATCGGTGTTGCAGCCTGAAGTCTGAATATCTAGCAGCACAATTATGCTATTTTCTGTCATTAACTAACTTTTGAATAAAAATGTGGCCACCAAACTGCTTTAGATTCACATTAGTGGAAATAGTGTAATGATTAGCCAGGACATCAGAGCAGTTTAAATAGGGAAACTTAAACCAGTACTTTTACATATTCATATTGTGTAGTTGGTATATTGTAGCACTGTACAGTGCTATATTTATAGACCAGTAATTAAGTCATTGCTGTTGTGAAGGTGAAAGATGAACACTTCCATTATTTTTCATCTCTCAGATTTGGATATGACAAAACTGAGTGTGTGCAAACACATATGCACACATCCATACACAACATTGTAAGTGTAAAACAGAGTAATACACTTTGACAAACACTGTGTGATTTTATTTTACAACCATATTAACAATAGTCACACCTTTAACAGTCACTGTGTTTTGCAGAAACAACACAATTTTCCAGCATTAAAAGGGTTGTGGAACAGCTTTTGAGTTTAGCCTATCTCAGCAGTGTGAAATCACACTATCATTGTGTGTTCTCACTTCTCTGTGTGTGAACGTGCATGCTTGTGTGTGTGTATTTGTGCACATTTGAAGAGGAAAAAAGGAAAGCTAGGCTTTCTTTGGAAAAAACAATCTGAGGCTGCATCTCTTATGCTAATGTCTTAGCCTGCACATTCCTCACTGCATTTACATTCTCTGTCCTCATGCAACTGATGCAACAGACACAAGAGTTCCAGCAGCAGAATCACGGGTTACAGACAGCTCAACCCCACTAACAGACAATGTGTTACACACCAGGCCTTTGTCAGAGCCTCTACTGGTACCCATGGGAGAATCTGACACACTTCCTGTTACAGCACAGGTTCACCCTCCTTCGGCATCCTCTCCATCAGAGGAGCACCAAGTTTCCCTGACACCAGAGGAGTTCACACCTTCAGAAACAATCCCTGAACATTCACATCTGTCTCACCCAGTCCCAAAGGAGTCCACGCATCATACAGTCGTTGATCATCATCATCAACACCATCCAATCACAATTGAGTCTGTGCTCACTCATCTTCACCATCATAAAAGCCTGCATGAAACTTAGGAAAAACACTCAGAGCCAGGGCATAGTGAGAACAGAGGTAAGGTACACCCATAGCTCAAGATGACAGTAGATATAGAGTAGAGTAGAGGCTGCCAGAAAATAGAATAATTTAATTTAAAATCAGGAGATCATTTTCATTTCCAGCCGGTGTGATTTTTGTGGTGTGGAACCGTTCTGAAATGGGCAATTTTCCGGAGGTGAAAGTCACTAACATGCTGGTATACACAAGCTTTTATAATCTTGTGTTGTCCAGCATCATATCGCATGTCAATTGTTATTCAATTTGGGTAGTGGCAGTGAAATCTAGTTAACGTGGGTGAGTGAGTGAGAGGCAGTATGAGCACTGCCAGTGGAAGGTTTGCAAAAAAGTCTGAGTTCAGTTGACATTGTCTTTGCATCATTCAGAGGATTGTGGAGCATCAGCCACCGGATCAGAGTGACGGAAAGATATGAAAAGGGTAACAGGCGAGACAGAATCAGGACTAAGCCCAAAACATCCCCCTTAACATTAACCTCAACTTACTGCGGTAGATTGAAAAATACTATGTCATGGGGCGGGGGCATTAATATATGAAGTGTCAAGATATAAATAAAACAATCACATGGTCTTTGAGGTCCCTTCTGTCAGTCAGCGTAAAGGAAGCGGGAACTCCGAATGCTCTGGCTGCCGGTGTCTGATGTGAGACAGTTCAGGCTGAGCTGATTGAGATTAATGCCAAGAACTGTTCGAATCACTCCTACCCCCAAGGCAGCATGGGTTACTGAGATTAAATGCATTTATGCTCACTGCTGTGCTACATCAGCCTTTTGAAACAACTGTGATTCAGAATCCTGCTTCCCACAAGAGCTTTTTTTTTTTTGTGTGTGTTTGCACGTATGTGTGCAGCCGTGACAGATGCGTTTGAGAGAAGGTCCAGTGGGGCCAGAGTCGGACATGAGTAGAGGTAGGCAGGGGTTACTTTGATGAGATGTAATGATGGCATGATGCCAGTTGTGTGAAATGGTCCAGGGTGCTGTGAGAACAGCTGCTGGCGTCCTGTCTCACTGGAGCCCCAGGGAGGGGGAGGGATGAAGGGGAGCGAGTGGGCGGGAGACAGCCTGAAGGGGGACGCTCCGCAGGGGAGCAGGATGCTTGCAGGATGCCCCCCTCTGAAGAGGAACTGAAGACGTACATTGCCTGTACAAAAACACCTCAAGGGGAAACACAGATGGATGCATGAAGCATTGTATTCCCTGGTGGTCTGGTGATCATTAGTCCCTCAATGACGTGCATGGTGTGGTCGCTTCATGTGATTGGTTATTTGTATTTTTAGTCTTAATCACCTCTGTGAGGAGGACTGTGGTGTTTTGATTTATTGAATTGTGCCTGTGTTGCAGTAAATGGAAAGGTAAAAGAAAGAGGAGGCTTGATCCATAAACTGAACTAGTTTCACATCTCTCTTCTTTCATTTGTAGCCCTAAAAACTTGAAGCAAAGGATCCTGGGAATGGCATAAAGCCCTCTGGGAAAGTGGAACACACAGAGAAAAAGGGAAAACTTGAGCAAGAGACAATTAAAAATGCAGTAAAAATGGGATGTGTGTGCGAGGTTGTCTCAAGTATTGATTTGAGATATTTTGTGTGAGTGCACCACAGAGAACATTAAATCTCAACATATGGTGGTACACCCATGAGAAGATGTTACTGTAATACAATACAGTGTTAAGCATACTCTGAATATTCAAATTAGGCTAAATACAGTAACAGAAATAGGAGCAGAGACCACTCTGAACAAAGAAACAAGCACATACTGAAAGATAGAACAAGTACCAGCCAGAAGATTTCATGACATTCAGATAAAAGGAAGTGCATGTCATTTCTTTCACACCCAGAGTGAAAGTGTAGTGATGAAGGAGTTTCTCAAGCCTCTCTGATTCTCACAGCTTTTTCCCAAGCCCAGGGCTGAGGCCCCTGATGGGGCAATCCACTATCTGACAGAGAGAGAAAGGGAGAGAAAAGGAAAACAAGGTCTCGGAGGAAGACGGGAAGGGAGAGAAAGGCAGAGGATATCAGTAATCTTTACCCAGTGCAGTATCAGCCTAATTATAGAGTTCTTGTTGTTTGGACTGCTTTGGAAAGAACATGTAAAACACTTTATACAATGTCTGTTCTTGTTTTGTCAATAACAATTGTGGTGTGTCAGTCTCCCACAAGTCTGAGGGGCACGTACATGAGACTCATGGCCACAAAACATCCTTATCTGAGCACGGAGAGGAAGGGAAGGCGGAGGAGAGAGAAAGAATAACTGAAAAGACAGGTATTATTATTTTATATGTAGTAGTGGCAATGTTCTTGTAGATTTATATACTGTAGTTTACTTTTGGGCGCAGTAAATATGCAGTAGATAAACTTTTTTATGAGTTAAACTTGACAGCTCACAGTGAAAACTGGGACCCTAAAAACTGAAAACGGTAGAAACATATCTAAATTCATCCCTTCACTGACATGGTAGTCTGTCACTCAATATAAGCATTAGAGATAAATCATAATTTTGGCACCAATGGTGGTGTTATATTTTTATCTGACTGACAGTATGAAGTAGAAATGGATAAAGAATTTATTTATTGTTCAGGGTGCGTTGCTGAGAAAAGTGCATAGAAAATTTATACCACTGCATGTTTTTGCTTGTTATGTCAATGACAACTGTGGTGTGTCAGTCCCCCACAATCCTGAGGAACATGAGACTCATGGCCATAAAACAACAACCTCAGCTGGGCACGGGGAGGAAAGAAAAGCTGAAAGGAAAGGTATCTCTTTTCGTATGCAGTCGTAGCAATGTTCTTGTAGTTGTAGCGGTAGAGGTGCAGTAGATAAACTTTTACTACAAGTTAAACTTTGCAGCTCACAGAAAAACATAGTCCCCTAAATAATAGTAAACAGTAGAAATATATCTAGATTTTTTTTCGCTTGTTATTTTGTGGTGTTTCAGTCTCCCACAATCCTGAGGAACACATACACGAGACTCATGGCCACAAAACAACAACCTCATCTGGGCATGGAGAAGGTACGGCATATCTTTGTAGATTTGTAGTGGTTATGGCTACAGTAGTTGGTAGTTACAGTGGTTAATTGTTGTGGTGGGAATACTTTGACAACAAGTTAAACTTGGAGACTTATAGCAAAACTGTCTCTTATCTCCAGAAATATGTCTTCTTCTTTTTATTATGGTTGTGATATTTCAGTCTCTCACAAATCTGAGGGACACATACATGAGATGCATGGCCACTTAACCACCCTCTCATCTGGGCATGGGGAGAAAAGGAGGTGGAGAATATATAAATCTACTGCAGTATATGTAGATTTATTAACTATAGTTCACCCTTTGTGCAGATGTGCAGCAGACTAAAATTAAACTTAGCAACTCACAGCAAAACATGGGCCCTTAAATTTGGAAATAAAATATATGTAGATTTTTGTTTATTTTTATGACTGTTGTGGTGTTTCAGTCTCCCACAAGTCTGAGGGACACCTACATGAGACTCATGGCCACAAAACAACAACCTCACCTGGGCACGGAGAGGAAAGGAAGCGTGAGGAGCATAACGAAATAGAAGCTGAAAGAAAAGGTATCTCTTTTTTATGTAGTGCAGACAGTGTTCTCCAAGATTTACATACTGTAGTTTATTGTGGTGCAGTAAATATGCAGTAGATAAACTTTCCTCACAAGCTTAACTTGGAAACTCGCAGTGTAAAATGGGCCCCTGAAAACAGGAAACAACAGAAATGTGTCAAAATTTCCGCTTGTTAATGTTAACATAGACTGTGGTGTGTCAGCTCCCCACATGTCTGAGGAACATGAACATGAGATTCACAGCCACAAAACAACAAGCTCATCTGAGCGCAGGGAGGAAAGGCAGTAAGAGGAAAGAAAGGCAATGATCTCTTTTAGATGTACTGTAGTTGTAGCTGTAGCGAACATATGCAGCACACCACCGTGAGTTATACTTAGAAACTCACAGCAAAAAAAGGCACCCTGAAAATTAAAAGCAGCAGAAATGTATTAAACTTTATGCTTGTTATGTAATTAAAAATGTTAAGGGTCAGTCTCTCACAAGCCTGACGGGCATGCACATGAGAATCTTGGCCACAAAACAACCTCATCTGAACATGGAGAAGAGGAGCTTTAATGTATATATACTTATTAACTTACCTTGCCAAACCTTTACTGTGGTTAACATTTTCACGAGATACTGAAAACATCAGATAAGCATCTAATTTGTCTTTTCAAGAATGTTCACATCAGTGTTATAGAGTTGAATCTAAATTTGGTACAGAGTGACTGTAAGAAAAGAAAAAGATGGGAGAAGTAGATTTTAAAACAGATTGGTTTATTGGTTGTGTAGGTTGGAAAGAATAAAATTGACCTTGGATCTTTATTTGTTGTTATTTTGTTGTATTTGATGTTATTTCATCACAATTATGGTGTTTCAGTTCCCCACACATCTGAGGGACATGTACAAGAGAGTCACGGCCATGTACAAGTGAGTCATGGCCAGATACAAGAGAGTCATGGCCATGTACAAGAGAGTCTTGGCCATGTACAAGGGAATCATGGCCACGTACAAGAGACTCATGGCCACGTAAAGGACAGTCACGGCCATGTACAAGAGAGTCATGGCCATGCACAAGAGAGTCATGGCCATGCACAAGAGAGTCATGGTCACGCACAAGAGACTCATGGCCACGTAAAAGAGAGTCACGGCCATGTACAAGAGAGTCATGGCCATGTAAAAGAGAGTCACGGCCACGTACAAGAGAGTCACAGCCACATAAAAGAGAGTCACAGCAATGCACCTGATACTCAAAGCCACTCACAAAAGGGTCATGGGGACACACATGGGGCTCATGGCCATGCACAAGAGACTCATGGCCACGTTCAAGAGACTCATGGCCACTCACAAAAGGCTCATGGCCACGCACAAGAGGGTCATGGCCATGTTCAAGAGACTCACGGCCACACTCAAAACACACATGGCCACGCACAAGATAGTCATGGCCACACACAAGAGACCCATGGCCCTGTTCAAGAGACTCATGGCCACATTCAAGAGACTCATGGTCTTGCTCATCATGGCCACGTTCAAGAGACTCACGGCCATGCTCAAAAGACTCATGGCCATGTTCAAGAGACACATGACCACATACAAGAGACTCATGGCCATGCACAAGCAACTCATGGCCACATACAAGAGACTCATGGCCATGTACAAGAGACTCATGGTCACACTCAAAAGACTCATGGCCACATTCAAGAGACTCATGGCCACATACAAGAGACCCATGGCCATGTACAAGAGACCCATGGCCACGATCATCATGGCCATGTACAAGAGACCCATGGCCATGTTCAAAAGACTCATGGCCACGTTCAAGAGACTCATAGCCACATACAAGAGACTCATGGCCATGTTCAAGAGACTCATGGCCACAGAACAACCATTTCATCTGTGCACGGAGAGAAAAGGGAGGAGCATAAAGAAAGAAAAGCTGAAACAAAAGGTATTTTTTTGCATGTAGCAGTAGCAAGTCTCCTATAGGTTGCCTGTAGTAATGGAACTTTGCTTTTTTATATTGCATTAATTAGCCTAGCAGGTAGCTGACTTTTCCACTTCTCAAGCAGAAATTGCATGTTTTATTAATACTTTTTCCTACTGACTGTTGGTTTAAGTCACTGCATCTCCAGACAGGACAGCACGGTTGAATTTCAGTCTGCATGCATGATTTTTCAGCCTAGCATTAATGAACAGTAGCTAATTTGGAAGTAGCGAGAGTAACGAGTTAGCAGAGTGAGATGCCAGCCAGGTTTGGTGTGTTTTCTGAGTATTTTATCTTGTAACGGCATTGTTTGTTTACGGCATATTCTTTGTCTATTGATCTGTCTTTATTCAAAATACAAAATCTGTCCACACTGCTGACTTATTCCAAAAAGGAGAGTAAATATCCTTAGTGTCTTTTTCTTGGTTATTTGCCATTACCTGCCTGGCGCTAGCACTGTTTGACAGTGACCCAAATGTGCCATGGGAATTTCAAAATAAAGGTGTATCTTAAAGATGATGTTAAGGATTGTTGTTTTCACTTTGCATTGATGACATTGGATTGTTAATCATTTGATCAATACACCAATCTAGATTAATGGATCATTACACCCCTAGTAGCAATGTTCTCATATATACTTGAGTATGTGTATTCATGGAAATATGAAATAGACAAATGTGCATCATCAGTTAAACTTGGCAACTTAAAGCAAAAAATGGGTCCTTGAAAAAAAGAAACAACAAAGAATATATCTAGATTTTTGTTTGTTAATCTACTGACAACTGTGGTGTTTCAGTCTCCCACACATCTGAGGGATACGGGCATGAGAGTCATGGCCACAAAACAGCCACCTCAGCTGAGCATGTGCAGAAAAGGGAGCAGCATAAAGGTATATCCTTATATCTACTGTAGTGGTAGCAGTGGCTAACTGGAGTTAACCTGTGGCAGTGTTGTCTCGATACTGGAATTCCTAATGTTGATATAATACCTTGAAAAATACTGATATTTGATACAATTTTTGATAACACGGGTAAAACAGACATAAGGGTCATAAAAATGTTTCTTTTTAAAGATAAATATAACAAGGTTATAACATGACAACAGCAACTGTTCTTTTTTGGTCAGTAGCAGAAAATGGCAGAATGCTTGCTATGTGAATGACAAATGTTGTGTGTCAGTCTCCCACAAGGCTGAAGGGCACATACATGAGTCTCATGGCCACACACAAGAGAGTCATGGCCACGCACAAGAGAGTCATGGCCACGCACAAGAGAGTCATGGCCACGCACAAGGGACTCATGGCCACACTCAAGAGACTCATGGACACGTACAAGATACTCATGGCAACATTCATCATGGCCATGTTCAAAAGACTCATGGCCATGCACAAGAGACTCATGGCCACGTACAAGAGACCCATGGCCACGATCATCATGGCCCTGATCGAGAGACTCATGGCCACAATCATCAAGGCCACGTTCAAGAGACTCATGGCCACGATCATCATGGCTACGTTCAATAGACTCATGGCCACGTACAAGAGACCCATGGCCACGATCGTCATGGCCCTGTTCGAGAGACTCATGGCCACAATCATCATGGCCACGTTCAAGAGACTCATGGCCACAATCATCATGGCCACGTTCAAGAGACTCATGGCCACGTACAAGAGACCCATGGCCATGTACAAGGGACCCATGGCAACAATCATCATGGTCACGTACAAGAGACCCATGGCCACGATCATCATAGCCACATACAAGAGACCCATGGCCACGTCCAAGAGACCCATTGCAACAATCATCATGGCCACGTCCAAGAGACTCATGGCAACGCACAAGAGACCCATGGCCAAGATCATCATGGCCACGTACAAGAGACTCATGGCCATGCACAAGAGACCCATGGCCATGATCATCATGGCCACGTACAAGAGACTCATGGCCACGCACAAGAGAACCATGGCCATGATCATCATGGTCATGTACAAGAGACACATGGCCACGTTCAAGAGACTCATGGCCACGTTCAAGAGACTCATGGCCATGGTCATCATGGCCACGCACAAGAGACTCATGGCCATGTACAAGAGACTCATGGCCAAGTTCATCATGGCCACGTTCAAGAGACGCATGGTCATGCACATGCAAGTCATGGACATGTACAAGAGACTCATGGCCAAGTTCATCATGGCCACATTCAAGAGACTCATGGTCATGGACATGGTCATGGACATGTACAAGAGACTCATGGCCACAAAGCAACTTCATCTGGGCATGGAAAAGGTATCTCTTTTATATGTAGTGGTAGCAATGTTTTGTAGTTTTATAGTCTGTTGTGTACTTTTAGTGATGGAAGTATGCAGTAGATAAACTTTCACCACAAGTTAAACTTGGCAACTTGGCCTTTAAAAACTAGACACTTTTCTGTGTTTTTTAATGGCATGTAAATGACGTTTGTGGTTTTTCAGTCTCCCACAAGTCCGAAGGACACGTACATGAGGCTCATGGCCATAAAACAGCAACTTCATCTGGGCACGGGGCAGGTATCTCTTTTGTATGTAGAGTTAGCACTTTTTTTAGATGCTGTAGTTTACCTGTAGTGCAGTAAAAATGTAGATAAACTTTCCTCATGGGCTAGATACACTATAAAAAGCAGAAATATAAAAAGATTCATATATCTGTTTAACATTATAAACTTACCCCATGGAGTAAAATCTTAATTTTGCACATACATTAGCAACATTTTTTTTTTTTTATCTGAGACTCAAGATAAGAGAAAGAAAAGAAAAGGATGGGAGAGCCAAGTAGAACAAAATAGACATTGTTTAATTATTTAAATTGCAAAGAAAAAGAGCATATAATTTTTCCTTGTAATGGTTTTGATATGGTAATGTCATGTCAATGATGATTGTGGTGCGACAGTCTCCCATAATTTTGAGGGACACGGACATGAAGCTCATGGCCACAAAACTTCAACTTCATCTGGGCATGGAGAGGAAAGAGAAGGTATCTCTTTTATATGCAGTGGTGGTAATCTTCTCATAAAAATTTAATTTACCTCATTTTTGCTTGTTATATCAATAACAATTGTGCCGTTTCAGTCTCCCATTATTTTGGAGGACATGTACATGAGACTCATGGCCACGGAACAACAACCTCATCAGGGCATGGGGAAGGTATCTCTTTTGTATGTACTGCAGAGGTTGAGGCAAACTGTAGTTAACTATATTGGTTGCAATGTCCTTGTAGATTCATAGTAGCTATTTACAGTATTGATTATTTGTGGTGCAGTAAATATGTAGTAGAAACTTTCACCACCAGTTAAACTTGGCAGCTCACATTGGGGAAAAAATGGAAACTGGAAACAAGAAATGTATCTAAATTTATCTCCAACTACATGATAGCCTGTCAGTCAACATACGCTATAAGGCAAAATCTTAATTTGGTACCAACTGTAGTGCCATATTTTTTATAGGAGAGGAAGACTGACACTGTAGGGCAAGAAATAAAAAGCAGACAGAAGGATGAAGTGGGAAACAAATCAGTAGACTACAATAGGAAGATGGATTTGACATTGAAAATGCTCTTGAAAAATTCAATGTTGTCTCTGCGTTCTGAATAATTTGTTTAATTTTCTATGTCTTGTCTGATCAACTGATTATAGACAGTAATTTAATGTTCTAAATACCCATAAGCATCTTACCTCATTTCTTAAGTCAATAACATTATATGTGAAAAGGATCTATATTAGCAAAGGTTTCTCACGAATCATTGGATGTTGTTGTCTTGTCCATAGTTGTTCTTTCTAGTTTGGTAAAACAGCCTGAGATAATCTGTGCTGCATCAATACAGATTGATTTGCAAGTTGTTGCTCCTTTGTAGTGCACCACATACCTGAGTGGGAAAGATGGAGTCATGTGACCCCAAAACACACTTCTGGGAGAGAGGATGAAGACAGAGAAGAGAGAGAAAGAGAGAAAAGGAAAGGTAGAATCTGAACATGTGTTATAATAGTAGCACAGTGATTCATAACTGGTTGCACATTAGGACCCAAAATGTATTATGATGAGGTTAATAGGTGACACAGTATTGCATTTATAGCTTCATTACAGGCAGTCATTTGAGCCCACAGTTGATCATTATTTTCCCGATTGAATCTTTAAACGGACATATTTTATTCCGCTTATTCACCTTGGGCCGCATAATTTAATCGCTCTATATGCTTTGTTTAACAAATGAGAACTTTTTAAAAGTCTGATCCACTTGGCATATCTTTGAGATTAACCATGTCCAATGTTTCCTACAACAGTTTTTGATTTAAGTTCTTAAAATTCTTTAGATTTTACAAAAGAATTTCACCATTGGTTTGATAAGTAGCTGCTCAGGAGCTTTCAATTGTGGTACACGATCTTCAGCAGATGAAGTTTGCTCAGTTGTGATGGCAGTGTTGAGAACTTTCAGAACTTCTTGTCCATTTTGGCTTAAAGTTGAGATTGAGTTAATTCATGGCCTTGGAAACAGCAGCTGGCAATCGCATCACACAATTTTCCAAGAAGAAGAAACTCCAGAGCAGCTTCTTACAGGGTTACAGGGTGCCACTACCCCCGCTGTGTTAACCCATTTAGTCGGACTACTGATAATTCAATAATAAACTGAAAGTGTCCGTACAGCAGCAGCAGAGTCGCAGGTAAGCCCCCAGGAACAGTGCCAGGCTTTGGAGCCAATTTTACATAGTGGCCAAACATGGAAGTGCAATGTCTGGGTCCATCTCGTGATGCCATGGGGCCCAAAATGACATTTTCCCATAGACTTATTGTGAAAGAGACATTTGTAAAGCAGACACATTTTTTGAGCATGCGAAATGACTTGTTTTACAATCTGGATTTGATCCATTCAATCTGATAACACTGAATTAAATCATTTCATCCTTATTCAAGTTAGTAGAGAGAATAAAGTTAGCTGCTTGGCCAGCGGAAGTCTTCATTGCACTTTCTTTATGGGCCCCACAGTGCGGAAGAACCAGTTAATTTCCTGCTACAGAAATCTAGCTTTTTTGGCTTCATGCACCAACTTCCTTAGGAATGCATGGGGCCCACCTCCAACCCTGTATCCAGCTCTCTTTATACATCCATGGTCAGTCAAAGCACAGAGCTCTGCCAGAAGCAAGCTGGTATGCGCTACCATTCTTGTTCTGTTTGTTCAAAGTAAGTGGAAGATCTAAAGGTCTAACATTAAAGATCAAAGTAAATGCTCTATAGAAATCCAGCGTCATCTATGAATATCTTTCTTGTACAATGTCTGGTGTAATCGGTGACACTGGTGTTTACAAGTTTATTAACAAATGGGAAAGTTTCCTCACTGTGGTATGAATCACATTTGACTTGAAAACTCTCATGGGCAACACTTCAGTTGTTCCTTGCATCTATAGAAGGATGACTTTTGGGTTCTGTCCAACCAGTTAAGAAACACTGCACTGGGTAAAGATTATGTCAGCTTTATAGAACAAAGCAACCCCTTCTTTAAAGGTAGAATCCAGCGGGAATCCCATCCATCTAATCCACGCTACCTCTCTGTAGTACTGATGCTCATCTATACCTGCTTATTCTGTGTGAAGGTATAGGGCTGTAGATGACTGTAGCATGGTGAATAATGTGGAGGCAAATCTTAAACAAAGATTCCTTCATCCCTCAAGGGCTTCTGAAACTCTTGATCTCAGGAGAGCCGCAGGCCAGACAGTTGTTTGGGATCATATACGATGATTTCAGAGGTAAGAGACCAACATGAGCTATAGCTGGTCTGAAGATACAGACAGGAGGCTTGAGTTTGGTTAAAGCCTCTGGATTCTTTGGCTCAGATCAGTGGATTGGAAACTCTCTCTGTCACCTGACTTAAGTGTGCATGCAGTTTTTCAAAAAGAAAACCTGTGGAAAAATTCCTTTCATTGCATGTTTTATGTTTTTCATTTTGCTCATTCTCTCCCTATGCAACTCCCTCTTGGTTGTATTTGCTTTATGTGCATGATCAAGGTAAGTGTTTGGACTTTAAATTCATATTAAACCATCAAACGGCTGCAGACACTGACATTCCCGTTTATTGATTTTAGAGAGGATGCTTGTTAGCAAAATATACCATTATTCCCTCAACCTCAGAGACTCTTTGATGCTTACTTTTTCTCAATGTAACTGTCTTTCACCATTTACAATTCAAAATTGATAAACACCAATAAAGCAGCATCTTGACTCGTAACGTTAATTTGTGGAACAATGTCCCATTGCCTCTCTAGTCTGTGGAGTAATTGGCCATTTATATTTAATTAGGCAGTTCTTCCCCCACCGCTAGCATGGTTTCCTCAGTGCTGAGAGAGGCACTTTATGGCGCTGCTCTCGCTGGCTTCCTTTTAAACCAGCTCATTAATATTTCAGCTGGCATCATCAACCAAACAATAATAAAATAATAATGTGACGGCTGATTAAACAGCTAAACTCCGACTTTTTAATGTGCATTTAAATGTGTATTTGCATAAACATGCCTGGTAAACGCCTCTTTAGAGGACAGTGATGCCTTGCAGCACACTATTGCAGCCAACTTCTAAAGCTTAATAAAACCTTAATTAGGTACCAGCCTCAGCCAAGATAATCGTAGCGAGAATGTAGAGCAACACTTGCTGCACCCCTCTGCACAATGCAGATCCTACCGTAAATGGTATCAGGCTTTCATTTCTCCCTCTGTGGAAAAATTATACAAAAGGTCTTACACCATTCTCCACAGCATCTTTTTTTAAGCTTTGGTTTTAGGGTGTGAAATATGGAAGAAGTCTTAATTTATCAAGCGTATGAGCCTGTAGAGTAAAACCTGCAATCAAATCCTCTCAGATAATTCATGAATTACAAAGAGAAAATTTAATTAAGAGCCCTGATTGTGCAGCACTTTTTGAAAAAGAATTTAAGACTGTGGAAATGAAGAACAAACAGTGAAAAGAGAGGAGAGGCAGTGGAGGTTTTCTATCAGGTTAAGTGGTGTCAGACCGATTTCATGGTGTCAGGTGCAATCTGAAAACAGCTACTGTATCGCTCACCTCAAATTCCCTTGGTTATGATTCTGTAGCTTATAATCTACTCATCCAGTAATGCAATTAAATTCCCAGACACAATTAACATGCCTGTACTCACATGCCTGCACACATATACACAAACAAGCATGCACGCGCACACACCAACACACTCACTCAGGATAGTGGAATTCCCATCAGTAATCAGTGCAGCCCAGTGAAGCATACTCAGCAAACCTGAGTGTAGTAATGGAGAGGGAGTGGTCTGTCTTTATTGAACCAATATAGAGTCAGAAAGGCAAGTCATAAAACACACTCAGAGTCATTCATTTGTTCACTGACGTCTAAAACTAAAACCGTCAGGCATATCTGTTAGTGCAAGTAATTTATCATTTCCCACTGTCACAGAAGAATCCCAGGAGAATGCTTAAAAAGATACTACTCTATCCCGAGTATTGACTTCAACATCATGAACATGTTTAACTATCCTCTAGTAAAAGAAACTTATAGATGTCGCTTTTCTTTCAGACTGTGAGTGCTACGGCCACTCCAACCGCTGCAGCTACATCGACTACCTGAACATTGTCACATGCGTCAGCTGCAAGCACAACACCAGGGGCCAGAACTGCCAACACTGCAGACTGGGATACTTCCGCAACGCCTCTGCCGAACTGGATGATGAGAGCGTCTGCATCGGTCAGTCTGCAGGGGGACAGAAGGAGTGTGTGGAGGGGGACGGTGTGAGTGTGTGTTGTGTGTGACTGACAAGGAGATGATATAATTGTTACTGCTTTTAAAATTAAAGCAATTACTCAGATGTTGATTTAAACTGAAGATTACACATCAAGGTAGTCTAGTAGTGAAATTTTAAATAGATGCATACAATAAAAACAACAAATATCAAATATTTTTTTCAATCATGCAGCTGCTTTTCTGACACGGTGAGAAGCTTGTTTTCAGCATACCAACGCACAAAGGCAACTGTAAACAGCGGTATGAGACGCGGGAGGGGGGGGCATTTCTTGAAGCTCCAGGCAACTGCCATAGTATAAAAATGAGAAAGTCCGCATAGGGTGGACGGGGGGGGGGGTGGGGATGGGGGGGTGGAT
>JAPZEB010000011.1:21607996-21619323 GCA_029783705.1 Chaetodon striatus
CAATCTATGGCACATGGTTCAAAGTGCATGGCGCAAGTGCATTTAGGGTGTGTCCAACTCCGCTTTGTGTCTTAAACACAGCATAATCTGGGAGTAAATTAAGGCACAAGGGGCAAAGGGGTTGTATTCAGTCCCTGAATTAATTATAGGTATGTTTTGGGCATAATAAAGGCATGTCCAAAGTCAGACCCAGGGGCCAATAGTGGCAATTTTAAATGACCCTGGGCTTGTCTTTCAAAATACACTATATGTGGCCTGGTTGGTTAATTAAGCAAGTTCATTGAGCGTTTTTTCCATTCACCTCACAATGGCAGGACTATTATACAGTTTTTGGACCTGTACCAAGTAGGAACTAAGCCAAAAGAACTATTTTGCTTTTATAAACAGGCAGTAAATAAGCTAATGAATGGGTTACCTAGCAGCAGACATTTCTGGCCAGGTAGCAGATATGGAACATGAAACAGTTGTGTTTGTTTCATTTGTATGTGATTTTTTTAAATAACCCCTGTGATGCGAGAAGCAGCTGACCCTTGGGGTTTTTTTTCATATTATGTAATCTGGCCACCATTAAAGACAGTTTGGATATCCCTGGCATAGTATGAATTGAGCCTATCAGAGTGCCCTTTAAAAGCTAGGTGTGCCTGCACCTGTCACACTGCCATATACATGGGGGATTTGGCAAATTGGAGAAGTGAAGGGTTTTCTGATGAGAGTAATGCAGTAAGAGCAGTAATGTCACTGCAGTAAATATCATGGCACATTTAAGCAGCAACATTAAAAAGAGTATTTATAATCTCGACAGAGAAAACAGAACTACACTTTCAGTTTCTGAAATAAATGAAGTTATGCTGCTCCTCGTGCGTGAATGCACACAGCGTCTCTTTTGATGGAGAGTCAGACAGAAGCTCTGCAGCTCTGCTCTGCTCTCTGCTATATTCAAGGGCATAGGTTTTGTTTTAACATACGGGGGACACATATGGAACAGGGAGGTTTAGGGGTCCTCTGCCAGAGAAATATGAGCACTTTATTTTCTGCATTCTGGTGAATTTTTATGCAACAGTTTGTGACGTAAATGTCTTTCATTTTTAATTTTTGTCCTCTGCTATTTCATGAGAAGACAAATGACATGCTCTGAATTCTGAGGGGACATGTCCCCTGTGTCCCCCACTGAAATCTTCGCCTATGGCTACGTTCACAGTTTAGAGAATGTAAATAATGTTTTCCTCATTAATGATGTATTATTTTACCCACTCACAACATATCTGCATGCCCCTGTGTGTGCAACAAGCAGAGTGTATGTGTGTATGTTGTGAACCTGCCTATGTAGGAACAGCTTACTGTCTGAATAATGCACCCTTTAATTAAATTGCAGTAAAATATTGCACCATTGACTTTAGACCAGGTTTTTGTTGGTAAATGTCACAGTCACTTTCTGCTGCCTTAAAAATAGCAATACGCCAACAGTGCGCCTGACCATATCTCATTTTAGGACCTAGACACCCATAGGCACACGGAAGAGTGTAAGCCTGTTTGCTACCTGCTAATTAACATTGACGCTGGATGTGAAAATGACAACTGTTGTCTAAAACCATTAATGACAATTGCGCTGTGCACCTCTTTGCACTGGGTGTAATATAGGGCCCCAGGTGCACTAAAATGGAAGCAGCAGAGTCTACAGACATGAGCAGGCAAATGTGATTGAAAAGGAAACAATATTATAAGGTGCAGATAAATACACACTTCAGAAGATCAATCAGAAGAAATCACAAGGGTTCATCCTCTGAGCACCATGAACGTCATCACAATTTCATGGCAATCAATCCAAAAGTTGTTGAGATATTTTAGTCCAGACCAAAGTAGTGAATCAGCTGACATTTCCAGTCATTTCGCCTTTACAATGTATGATCACTGAACGGGCCTACCAGGCATGGTCACAGGCACAGGGGCATAAAGTGTCCAGGGGCTCCCCTTGACTTAACCTGCAAACTGTCACTTGAAGAGACAGGTACCGACCAGTAAGAGACTCAAAATGACCACAGTCAGAAACAAAACAACTACAAAGAGATGCAAAGAAACTGCAAAGAGACACAAAGAGATTCAAAAAAGAGTAAAACAACAATAAAGGGACCCATAATGACTACAAAGAGACATACACAACTACAAAGAGATTACAAATTACCCCCAAGAGACACAAAACAACCACAAAGAGATGCAAAATGACTACAAAGACACCCAGGGCAACTACAAACTACTAAGAGGAAAAAAAAAACTGCAAAGAGACAGAAATCACAGAGAGGTGTAATGTCCACAAAGAGACACACAACAACAACAAAAAGAGGCTAAACATCTCTAAAGTCTTGCTCCTACGTAGGAGAGGTGGACTGTACGTCTTTGCCCGGGGCCCACTGTCTCATAATCAGCCTATGGCCATGCCCCTAGTGTAGCTAAAAAAAAAACAAAGTATACTTTTTAAATTAGTATAAAGTACTAATGAGTTAACACATTGATTGCATTTTTTTTACTTTTATTGCTTTATATTTGGCTTTGCAGAGGTCGTATCATCATTATACTCTCAGAGCCACCAAGATGTCTAAAGACTGTCAGGACAAGGAACAGCGGGGTGCTTTCAAATTTCTGATTGATTCAAGAACTTTTCGATGTTGCTAAAGAGATGCAAGGCCTTGGGGAGATCTGCTATGAGCCTCTTTTAGATGTAACGTCTAGCTTTAATGAGATCTGCCAAAAGCACTTTATCACAAGAAAGAGACAGAGATGGAGTCAATAAGGTCAATTTAGAAAGAGTAGGAAAGTGAGCCTGTTCAGAATCTCCCTGCAGATCCAGGAACAGAAACTCGGAGCTAACACTGCAGAGTGCAATTATCTGTTGCACAAAAGGTTGTCTTTACATTTTGCACAGATTTGGATTTTCTATATTTACACTAACTCCTCACAAACGGGCATAGTTCAAAAAATCTAGGTTATCATTTTTGATCCTGTGGATATGTAGGAATACCGATACATTCCTCTGTCTGCTACTTTTTAGGGTTTGTGAACCAATGCTTTGGCATGTGCTCCATCTTGGGCTTTGCAGATCTGACATCAGGACATTCAAAATGAGATTGGCTTACTCCAGTCACAATGCTCTTATGACAGACAAGTAGTCTCCCATTTTCTCAGCACAGAAGAAAAAATGAAGACTATGCAGGTTTTTGGAGAAGTCTGCCAGATACCTAAAGAGTGCATCAGTCATGTTTGTACAGAGGAAGACCTGATGGAGGTGTTTGGTCAGAGCGTCTGAAGCGGAAGCAGAGGATAACAGTGTTTCTTGTGTAATGTGTGTGTCCTGTCAGCAGGCAGCCTCTGGGGCGCCTAAGTGTACCATCTGTGACCAGGTCTGCCATGCCATCATACCCTGTACCACTGCCACTGATGATGAGGCCGTGTTGGAGCACATGACTTCTGCTTTCACTGCCAGGGAGCATCGGAGATGAGCCAACAGGAAGCGGGCTCTTTGTTTGTTTATCTTGACATAGTTCTGAAATCATAATTATAAAAGAAAATGTGTTATTTACCACAAATAAGACAGCTTTTGACAGAGCAAAGCTAACACATCCTGCCTGCTGCTAACAGCTTTTGTGCAAAGCAGAGCCAGACAAAACACATCTCTGTACTGGATGTGCGGGGATGAAATTGTTATTGATCTTCTGGTGTAAATCTGTTAAAGACAGCAGACAAGTGTGTTACCCAAAGTGTAAAGTAGTGTTCCTTTAATATTGTTTGATGGAATGTATCATCTAATATTGCAGTGTGATAACCTGCAGATAATCTGCGAATTTTCTATGTATGTAATGCAATTTTATTCAAATATTGGTTAGGGTTAGGGATGTTGTGATAAATCGGGGTTGACAATATCATGTAAATAATCCAGCGTCTCTTAAATCATATCCGTGTCTTTACGTTCTCACTTTGTCATCCTTCCCCAACACCATCTGTTTTTCACATCCATTAACTGTAACTGCTCTTTTTGTACACTTTTTTACAGGTGTTGTTACAGACTCCTTCCACCATCCCACACTTGTATTTGTTTAGATGAATTGAACTAAAAGCTTTTTTTTTTCCTGTAGATATTGTGATAATATCCTTATCATAAACTCTTTTGGTCATTGAAAAACAGATGTCATGTCAGCCCTAGTTAGGATTTTACCTTATGCACAGGTTATAGTTTCATTTAATAAAAGTGCCAGCTTGTGCAGGCCACACAGTCTGACAATGGTAACATGACAAATAATTAAGCCAGTCATCTGTGGCACTGCAAGAGAGCTAAACTTACTGACCAAAGTGTACTTTTGTGTAGCTGGATGGGGCTTCAACTGTGTTTCATTGTGCAATCCTGTATTGTATAATGACAGCAAGACTCAAATCTTTGACCTTGAAAGTTAAAGGGGATGGCGCACAACTGTATATTGAATTTTATATCTCATTTGTTGCTGTTTTTTCTTTTTTCTTCTTCTTCTCCTTTTTTTTTGAGTCTGCCACCGGGCCACGGTATTGATGAGGCAATGCCAGGAGGCTCCCAAAGGACTGGAGAGCTAAAGCTCTGCCAAATGTTATTAGATCTGCAATGCAGTGTGCAAAATGCAAGACATTCACAGTAAAATGACTACTTCTACCAGTAATGTGCGTTATTAACAAATGAATTAAACTGACATTTTTAAAGCACAAAACAGAACATAAAAAAGGCACTTACTTTAAAACCATATAGGTTTGTTTGTGAAAGACTTTTCTTACTGTGGACACACTGACTTTCAAACACAGGTGTAATTAATCATCATTGATGGTGGCTGCATTTTACTGCTGACTGTCACACCTAAATGGAACAAAGCCATTGTTTATGTTATTTGTTACCTGTGCAGTGAGGGAGGTCTGTTATTATTGCAAAAAATTTGTTATTATGTTTTCAATTAAGTTTTTTTACGATGTACAATCTGAGATGATGGGGTAATGAGGACTGTACTGACTGTACTGTAATAGAAAAACCAAATTATACTAATTATTTTTCAACAACATGGACCATCATATCACTGTGTATCCAGGGGCTTGGGGATGCTTGACAGCATCTATCATAGTTAACCTACCTAGCTACCTCATATTGAGCCTTGTATCCATTCTCAAAATAGGGAATTCAATAAATTATGTTGATCTAACAGATGTTTTGATGAACAAAGATGAGCCCATGCGCATAAACTGCTGCTTTGATTATCATTGTACAATACTCACTGCTGCCCTACTGTTGCTTAAATATCTTGCTTTTAAAGCAGCACTCCCTGAGGGGGTTTCAGAATTTCATGAGAGTCAGGAAACATTCAAAATGAAAATAAAACAAAAACAAAAATATTCAAGAATGGGCAAATATTCATGACGCTGTCAGAAAGCTCAGGAAATCAGAAAAGCATGTGGACTAAGCTCCCTGCAGCTTTTGAATGGATCCCTGCTGTCCATCACTGCACACTTGATGACACATTCCATCAGTTAAACACAAAGCATGACAAGGAGCTCCTCATGAATAACTTACGGTTATAACTCAGTGCAGCATTCAGATGTACTGCATAAGATGGTAGAAATCTGTGTCCCACGCCACTTACATCATATCTATGTGCAGCACAAGACACATAGCATGTCTGTATTGTGCATTTATTGTATTTTCATCATTTAATTTTCCCGAATTGAAAAGTTATTACCTGGAAGCATCTTGGGGCTTCATGAGAACACAGAGAATTTGGACTTTGGCAGAGTAAAGCTTCATTCCCAGAGCTGGACGTCCGACCACAAATCAAGCGACAGGCAACAATGGACCCCGGTTGTGGAGGTGACAAAGATCCAAGGACCTGTCTAACTAAACTACAGCGTTCCTTGGCTGCTACAAGAGAATTTTCTGGAAAGACAACAGTCAGTGCAGCACTTCACAAATCTGGACTGTGTGGGAGAGTGGCCAGATGGCATAAGACAGCAGCCTGGAGTTTGCAAAAAGGCAGTGAAAGATTCTAAGTGCATGACGCAAGAGACTGTGGTCTGATTAAATGAACACTGAAGGCTTCGACCATAATGCAAACTGATATTTTTAGTGAGGAAAAAAAGGAATCAGCATCAATCCTAAAATGAAGTATGAGAGTAGCAACATCCGGTTTAGTAGTAGGCACAGGTGACCTTGCAAGAGGTAGAGTACTGACAGGAAAATCAATAAAAAAATAATATTAAAATGGGGATTAAACAGCCCCAAAAGGCAGCAAAGACCAATACTTTGTAACTAAACCTGCATTAACTGATTTTTTTTGACAACTTGAGGGGAACGAGAACAAGCTGTAAACACAACACTGACATATTATCGCCTTATGAAGTTTATAATATGAACATGTCAGCATACCTGCATATAAGTTCAGTATTCACTCTCCTTTTAGCTCTGTTTTTGGTCTCCGCCATCTCCTCGAGGGAAATATCTGCTAAACTCTCCACTCCTCTTTATCACTTTTGCTTCAACAGAACCTGACAAAACTCAGTACAACAAAGAGAAGCTATATAGAGGAACACATCAACATTCCCATTAAGACAGAGCAGAAGTATAAACAGGTGACAACACACGAGAACATTAAGGAGGATCACAAGCTTTTCATTCAGACTGTGAGGATTATAAAGATAAGGGAGGCCCAGGAACACCTGCACTTCCTGGCTGTGATCCTGAGCCTGATCTCCTCCTGGTTCAGGAGAGTTGAGTTGAGTTTAGTTAGTAGCTCAAGATAAATAGACAACAAACGGGCACCAAAACAGCTTAGCAGCCTACAGATTAAAGGCAAGGCATGAAAGGGAAGGGAAAAAAACTTTCTCGAAAGTTAAAGAGAGAAGAAGTTATCACACAAAGTAAAACACAAAAACAAATGAGTCTACAACTATGCAAGTAGTCCCGTGAGTTTGCTCATGGGCACAGTGGTACATCAAGCTAAACGCTAACATCTGCATGCTAACGTGCTGCTGTTCAGCAGGTATAATCATTACAATGCTTATCATCTTACTTTAGTGTTCAAAAATCTGCTAACACAGAGTACCAAGGGAGTCATGTTGTGGTAAAAAGTGGTGGAGACATAGGGTATCACATGAAAAAAACATTTTTAAAACTGTCCTCCACTTGTTTGATTTTAGGCAGATTGGTATGAGATAAGATTAGATAATTACAGCAGGTTGGGAAGATGCGCAATGGCGCATCAAAATGCCACAGCCCAGGCTTCTACCATAGCATAGGCTTTGTTTCAACATGGAGGGGCACGTATAAGTGGAGGGTTTGGGGGTCAAAGACTTCATTTTCTGCATTCTGGAGATAATTTATGCACCAATTTATGGTTGAAATGTCTTTATGTAAAGGGAAAACATAAAATTCAGGCAGCAGGTGACAATTTAAATAAAATAATTCAATAAAAACTGAACTATGATGGTCACAGCTACACATGGTCATGTTTTCCCAATCCACACTCTTTAAACTCATTAGTTTGTTATCTATACAGCTTACTTACATTGTACTGCACTGCAGGGTTACACAGCTTAATTGTCTGATATTAATCATCTCTTTCTTTGTCTTTGAGCTACTGGGGTTGTTTGGGGAGGTCCCTTCCTGGTGGAGCAAAAGGCATAGCTGAGGGCTGAGGGCTCTTAAATCCTGGAGCCAACTTATTGGATCAAACTATGTGCTGCCATATCATGGGGAGGGGATTTGGATTTAGTTAGTTTTGCTTTGTGTTTAGTTGTAGTTGCCGTCCATTTTGGTTACCCCTTTTGTATTAATTGGTTTGGGCAAACCAGTATATATGCTCCCTCGTGTCTCATTTTGACAAGTCAGTTTGTTCAGTTAACACCTTGTTTAGTTATCATATTGGGCATAGTTCTTTTATGTTGACCTCTTTTATAGGCCTAGTTTTTCATGCATTTTTGGGGAGTAAATGAAAACCCATGATTTTGTTAACACTTATTGGCTCACTGCTTGGTCCCTAACAGAAATATAATGCAGTAAAGCTCTCAGGTATTCTGTATAACTTTCAAATCCTAATTCTCCTGTAGATCAACTTTTTAAATGTAATGTTCTCTCTGCTGAGTCAGCACACACAGGCATGATTTACGCTTCCATCTTCTTTTATGTCTTTTGTTTCAGGAAGTAACCTCTTTAAATGTGCATGTGGTGCCTATTCATGTCAGTGACACATTAATTCATTTTAAATCATGTATAAACCCCTCGACTTTAATAGTTCATCTATGTTGACATGTTCACAGAGAAAGAATGAAAAAAATTAACAAAAAATAGTGTCAAGAATTCAGAGTTCTGATAGGTACATGCATAACTTTGGGTCATTTCAGAATTTTTTTGTTTTGTTTTTTGTTTTCTTTTTAATCCTGTGTTACTTATTTTTTGGACAATGCATTTGTTGCATTTGTTTTATATATATTATATATATTTGTTTTATAATTGTGCAAATAAACCTTTGTCAAAGTTTTCTAATTTTTTAGTTAACATTTTTGGATACAAGGTATTTTTACAAAAACATTTTTTTAACAAAATATGTTTTTAAAAAGTAATGGGGACCAAATCAGCTGTTTAAAAAAGTGGTGGGGACATGTCCCCAAGCCAGTTGTTATGCTGACCTTGTCAAATACCATCACTTTGTCAGTGATGTCAGCGTCAGAAGGCAAAAAGGCACTTTTCATATGATAGGCCACTGGACGGCATCAATTTGAAACACCGGCGGTAACAACATAACATAAAGAGCTGGAAAGTCCCTAGAGGATGGACAAGAAGGTAGGGGAATGGCTCCAACAAACTCCAGACTTTCACCCAGGAGGCCACAGTTTGCTTCCCGTGTGAATGTCAAGCCAAACCATGATGTTTTTTACTAAGCCTAACCACGTGCTTTTGATGCACTAAAAAACAAACATAAAAGCCTGGTGTTTTACCATCACTGTAAGTTTCTTTTGCAAAAGACGGTGTGCATCTAACGAACAGAAACTGTACATTTCCTGTGAAAATGTTACTGTATTTTGACAAGACACAGTGCATGTAACAACCATAAATTCACATGCCATCCTGTAACATCAACAACTGACACAGGAGGCTACTTAGCGTATCATATTTAGTCATGAAAGGACACTGACAAAGTGGCAATATTTGAAAAGTTGGGATGAGAATGTAGTGGCATCCCCCACCACAAATGACACCTATGCATAGCGCAGTGCTTTGAGCTAATTGGAATGTCAGCATGCTAACATGCTCACAATGACAATGCTAACATGCTGATATCAAGCAGGTGGTTATAATGTTTACCATATTAACCATGTTAGCATGCTAACATTTTCTTATAAGCATTAAACACAAAGTACAGCTGAGGTTGACAGGAGGGTCATCAACTTTTTCTATTTGGCCATAAACCAAAATATTAAACAAACAAACAAAATTTCAACCTGTTGAAGATGCTAGATGAAAAGCTAGGCCTCATGTAAGGGATCTTAGGATTTGTCCTCTGGGGAACGTAAATGTCTGTACTACTAAATTTCACAGCAATCCCTCCATTAGTTGCGATATTTCAAAGTGGTGAACCAGCTGGCTGGTCGACTGAGAGACAAACATTGCAATCCCCACAGCCACACAGTAAAAACATGCGTGCATGCATGTGTTTGTATGTGGGAGTGTTCAAACAGCTTTGTTCATCAAAAAGGGTCTTAAGTCTGCATTTATATTTATTGAGGGATTTATATTCTTGTGCAGCCTGAATGTAATAATTTCACAAATGTGATCCTCGACCTGATAGAAAATTGATAAAAGATAGCTAGTGTGGGAAATAGGAAGGTGGGTGTTATTTTTTTTTTTTCCACTGATAAATATGATCAGAAGAAGCAAGCACAAATGAAAATACAAAAAGAAATGATCACTTCTGTAACTTCTGTTTTATCAACTTAGACAGGTACCCTGTTTTATTTTACTGTTCATATGTATATCTTATAGTTTCAACTTAATCCGGTTCAGTCTCTGTATCTTAAGCATGGATTGAATCATTTATAGGTTACATAGTATTCTTTAAGGTGCGAACTCTGCTGTCCTACTCTGCTTTTCAAGGGAGGTGATATAATATTTCAGTCAAGACATTTTTTGTTATCTGTATCTTTTAACACCTTACTTCTGCCCTGTGGCTAAAGTGAGGGTTTCTTTACAAGAAACTGGTCATCACCTGAAACAGTTACTGGCTGCTGTGGTAACCAGGAGAGAGTGCAGGGCAGCAGTGAGGGCAGAAGACAAAAGGTCTGGTTGTGATATGGAACGGCATCAATGGAAAGAGGAGAGAGAAAAGCTGAGAGACGCTGAAGAAATAAAAGGTTAGGTGGTGAAGGAAAGTGACGGCCTGGGGCTGCTGAGAGGTAAGTGTGTGGTTGGAGAAAACAGCTGAAAAGAATTGAAAAAGGAGGGAGGACACAAAGAGAGAGAGCAAGAAGGTAAGGAAAAAAACCTGAAAAAGTATATGAAATGGAGAGAGTATCAGAAAAACGGCTGGCAGTAACAGCCACGCTCAAATTTCAGATGACGGTTATCCACAGATTAAATATAAACTGTTGGTCACTGTGACATTAAAGTAAAGCGTCCTCTGTCACAAGATTTTCATAAAATCACCTTATTTTTGTTGGTATCATTGGCTCTGCATGTTTTTTTTTCAGCAATGGCCATTTAATACATTTAAATTCTTACTTCTTTGTGTAATAGTTTCAATTGTTGGTGGCGGGGTCCGCCATTTCTGCATTTCGGATTCAACATTAGCCTGAAATCAGATTGTGTTTGCAGTTGTTATGACTAACATGACTGATGATTAAGGTATATAAAGCTGATGCCAAAACATCTTGATCGCCCCCTGGTGGCTGGCTACAGTATAGGTCATAAACCCCACCTCCTCCATGTTAGCGGCTGGGACAATGGACAACCTAAAAACTCAAAATACACATCAATTTTTTTTTTTTTTCTAAAGATACTTTCTGACATTTTAGGTAGTTCTTATTTTACTGATGTTATGTTCAAGTGTTTGATAATACTGTAGTTTCCATTGTTGGTGGCAGAGTCCGCCATTTATGCACTGGATTCAATATATATTAATAATATATTTATATAATATGTATTATAAACCTATATTTTATTTGTGAAAACTACTCATGCCATGCATAACCTGAAATCAAATTGTGTTTGCAGTTGTTATTGACTGACTTATGATTGAAACAATATGAAATTGTTTGGCTGCACTGCGAACAGATACAGC
>JAPZEB010000011.1:21624128-21639365 GCA_029783705.1 Chaetodon striatus
GTTATTAAGTGATTAATGTGGTACACAGGATGCAAATAAACATTTCCACTGTGAAGGAGTTGCAGTTAGAGAGTGGCTTGTTAATCAGTCTGGAGTGGCTGTTAGGTTCATACTTTAATTTGATCCACAGGGAACAAATCAAAGTGTGCACCATTCTGCAGGTGAAAAATGTTCACCTCAAATGAAAAATGTCCTCACTATTGTAACAAGTAAGGCTGGTGTTATTCTGTATTGATGTAAGTGATGTCCTGTTTTGGATTTTGCTGGTGGGTGGTTCTACATATTAGCTTGTGCCTTTAAGAATTTCATTAAAGGTTCAGTGTGTAGGATTAAGAGGCAGCTATTGGCAGAAATGATATTCACAACAATGTTTTTATTAGTGTAAAATCACCTGAAACTAAGAAGTGTTGCATTTTCATTACCTTGGAATAAGCCATTTTTATCTCCATACAGAGCAGATTATTTCGACAGAGTCTGTTATGTTGTTTCTACAGTAGCCTAGAACAGACAAACTGGCTAGGACTAGGATGCTAGGACTATTAATATTTTTGAGTTTTTGGCCACCATAGTCCTCCAACACACAATGTGCAACCAAACCACTAGATGCCACCAAATCCTACACACTGGACCTTTAAAAGTTTAAAAGTTCAAGTTTGGAAACTCTCAAAAATTCAGCTAATCATCAAGACTGTGTGTGTATATGTGTGTGTGTGTGTGTGTGTGTGTGTGTGCTCTACGTTTGACAGCTAATGTCACAGTGGATACCATTATTCTTCCTGAGAGTGTGACTAAGAGGTCTTCAGTGCCTTTAAGTTATTTGTACAATAACGTGCAAGCAGCATTTTAATGTTGTAGCTGCAGGTGGTGCTCAACACAATTAACAAGGTCAACGAGGTGCTAATTTAAATAATAATAATTCATCTCCCATTGTGTTCGAGCTCATCAGATCTTTTCTCATGTAAAATCCTTTTGTTCTACAAATGAAATGGATTACAAAGTACAATACTTCCATAATACTTCTAATGCATTAGATGCAGCAGAAATTGGAAATATGCAATAAGACAGAAGTACTTCAGTGCTGTTCTTGAATATACTTGCTTCCAAATTACTGTGATATGTCCCTCTCTGCTCAAATGTAACTTGCATACATATACATATACAGGAGTCTTCTCCTCTATAAGGATGACATCTGGCTGTATGCCAGGAATGAGCAATACCTCGACTCACTGATCCTAATCACCAGGACCTGGACCTGGACCGAAGGGTTGAACTACCAGAACGCAGTATTGCGGATGTTCAGGACAGCTACAAATATCTTGGGGTTCTGCGGGCAAATCGGAACCATGACGAAGCCGCAAGGAAGTAAACCACAGCCAAATAACTACACAGAGTAAGGCAGGTCCTGAAAAGTTGGCTGAATGAAAAGAACAAAGGTCTGAGCCATCAACACATATGCCAGTCATCAGATCCCCCGCTGGTATAATAAGCTGGCCAAAGGAGGAGATAGAGGAAATTGATATCAAGACAAGGAAGCTTCTCATAATGCATAGAGGGTTTCATCCCAAGTCTAGCACCCTGAGACTGTACACTAACCAGAATGAGCAGGGCAGAGGACTGGTAAGGGTCAGAGCCACTGTCCAGGACGAAACAACAAAGATCCAGGAATACATCAGGAAGATGGCCCCCAAAGATGAGCTGCTATGTGAATACCTCAGTCAGCAGAAACCCAAGAATACAGAAGTGGTGGATAAACCATCATAGAAGGAGAAACCCCAGCACAACATGTACGCAGTACAAGAGCAGGCACTTAGTACAAGATCCATAGAAGCAGGGGTCTACCACACCAGACATGGTAAGTGTACAGGGACATCTGCACTGAGTATGGGCTGGAAGTCCTGAGGTCAGAATGGAGGACACCTTCTAAGGTGGTTGAGAAAGACTGAGCTAAGATTGTGTGGGACATGAGACTGACAAACTGGTGATGGGCTAACCGACCAGACTTTGTGTTGATCTACAAACAACAGAAGAGGGCAATGGTTATAGATGTAGCAATCCCAAGCGACAGCAACATCAGGAAGAAGCAACATGAGAAGCTCAAAAAATACCATGGGCTGAAAGAGGAGCTAGAAAAGATGTGGGGAGTAAAGGAAAGCACTCGGGGCTGTGACCCACAAACTGGTAGAGTGGCTCCAGCAGATTCCAGGTACAACTGATGTCTCTGTCCAGAAGAGAGCAGTCCTAGGAGCAGCTAAGATACTACGCAGAACCCTAATACCCCAAAGCCTTTCTGGGAGGATCCAAGGTTGTGGAAGACACTTTTGTTAAATATATATATAAGATGAAAACATCTCAGTAAGATGATGTTTTATGACTTCCACTTGCTGCCTGAGATTAAGCAAACATTGCAATAGCAACCTTCATCCAGTGGATGTCAGCCCTTCTGTGTTTCAGATTTCTGTGGACTTGGTGTCCCAGTATGGGACAGCTTGGCACCTCTGTTGGAAGTGTGTAATGTACACTGCTTACGTGTGTAATATCAGTATGGCCTTAACTTTTTATAACTTAAACAATGTAAAAGACCAGTATTAAACACCTGTTCAGAAAAGATGTATCTGCGGAGGGAGGTGACCACCAGCTCTGAACCATCACATCAAGAAAAGGTTTCTACACAAGTGCTCACTGCTCATCCAAACAGTGTAGGTCAGAGAAAATAGCTTAGAGAAACAGAAATAGGTTGAGGTCTTCATCATTTCTTATCTAGGCTACACTCGTTCCCGACGGGTGTTTGGGGATAGCCTGAGGTTAGACCTGAAAAGTGAATCAAAAATGGAATGGGTCGTTTAAATAGGGCAGATGTTTCTTTAGGAAAGGCCTAAAGTGTATTCTCCAGCAGTGCTCAGCAGTCACATTGGGGAATAGAGTGCACGGAGAGAAATACATGACGCTCCCTTCACCAGACAAGGAGCTTGTTCATTGTTTGAATGGGACAGAGGGTTATTTTTCATTTGTCACCTACACTAGCCCACAGAGTCTCCAAATACATACTCAGTACTTCTGCCTCTGGCAAATAGGGTAGCATTTTTAGTTCATTGTTACACATTTTCTAAAAAAAAAAGTCATTGTAGAGCTGAGTATCATTGCTGGCTACTTCATGAGAGCAAATTTGTATTGGGCAGTTTAGTGCAGACTTTAGTTTTTATATAGCCTATAGTTACATGTTTTATACATGCTTGCCGCTTTGGTCCCACACTTTGATCCAGTAATATCTCAACTACTTCTGGATGGATTGCCATGACATTTGGTTCAGACATTCATGTATTAATTTGGCAATCCCCTGACTTTCCTCCAGCGCCACCATGTCATTGACCTTTGTGGCCATGGGTGACATGTCTCAACAGCTACTGCATGAATTGTCATGAATTTACCCCCCTCAGGATGTATTATAACTGCTTCAGTGGTTTCTAAACCTTTCCTCTAGTGCCATCATCAGGTCAAACTTTAAATTTCTCCAGTAATTACATTTATGACCAAATGCTTGCAATTTGATGCCATCCCCATCAGCCTCAGCTGTACTTTGAGTTTAGTGCTAATTATCAAATGTTAGTGTGCAGTCACAGAAAACTTAGGGAGGTAAACATTTAGCTGCTTAGCATCAGGATGTTAGAATGGCATCAGTGCAACATTTATAAAGGGCTGTCATCTTTTTATCAGTGCTTCTATCACATTTTATCTTCCGCCTCACTTTTGGTGTCTGTGATCCACCAGGACAGCTAAACTGAGACACAGCCCAGCTGCCATCAAACAGACACAACACTGACTGATGCACATCAGTGGAATATGCAGCAAATAGACGATCAGTAAACCAGACTATCAAGTGCCATATTTGAGGCAAAAAGCAAACACGTTACAAAGCACTCTGAATTCAAAAACATGCCAATGCACAACGCTTGAACTGTCTCTTGTACATAAACACATTTTTATTCAGCCTGATATAGGTTACACATGAAAAAAAATCAAACTCTAAGAGAACTACTTCCCTTTGTGGAGCTAATGATATGACAGTTTTAAATCAGCTTCAGATCCCCACATGACAGCTGTCAACATGAGCTGCCATGGGCTGTGAGGAATTAAGCATAATCACATGCTACTACTGACCTGAGGCTTTTTTTTTCCTTTCTTCAAAAATAATACAAAAAGAAAACATATCCCCTCAGCAGTCTTTATGTATGTTTTCTCACTAAATGATATGGAATGTTATCTTGGAAATGCAGGTTAAAAAGAAAATTGTTCTCTGCAACATCAGAAAACACAATAAGAAACTGAATGAATTAAAAAAGAAAAAACTGATTCCCAGAATCCTGTTCCCAGGCTGCTACTGTGTGTGAGGCATTAAGAAAACACCACCTCAGTCCAAAGTGTGCTCAACAACGAAAAATAACTGAAACCTGCTGCTGTGATTCGGTCTCATAATCCTCAAACGTGGATATGAACAGAAAGCACAACCTCGATGCTCAATAGTACAGATTAAATTTACACTGCTTGCAGATCAGCTTTGGAGTCTAATATATTAGGACTGACAGTCAAAGACACAAAGCAAAGACTGATGAGGGAAAAGAGGGGAAGGGTCTTAACATTTAACTAGTGTTAGTCGTCTTTTTTTTTTTAACTTGTAAATTTCACAAAGTGCAAATTTTCATTTATATTACATCATAACCAATTTTAGAAATTGTTCATTTTCTATTATATAACAATGAAAAATGGTTAATTCCACATACCCCCAACCTAGCCATAACCAACCCCCCTCCCCACCCACTCCCACCAGCTATCCATCCGAATATTTAAAAAAGGAATCACTAAATACATGCTGCAATGACGCCCACCAATGTGTTTGAAACTTGACCAAAGCCTCCTTTTTTAGGCTCCTCGAATCTCTTACAGTACACTGTTACTGTCAGCGTGCGTTTATAGTTAAAATATATATATTAATCTATCATTAAATAGTATGCCTCTTGCACAGTCTTGCATGCATTGAAGAGCATTTTGGGCAAGCTGTACAAGAAGGAGAGGCGTGTGGACGGACTTGCTCAGGCTGTAGGCTCCGGGCCAGGTCCAGGCACTCTTTCGCCACCTGTAAACGGTTTTTGCCCTTTACTCCTTGCAACCACGTCAGTCCAAAAGATTGGTTCTCCAGTGTGTTTTTGTCGAGTGAGCATTTTGTTTGTGTGTGTACATGAGAGAATGTGTGCGTGTGTGTGTGTGTGGTCCTAAACTCAGTTTCACAGAAGAACTGTGGAGATCACTGAAGTTTTGTTCCAAGCTTTCGTTGTCTGTTCCTAAAAGGGGAAAAACAAAAAGAATTCAGTTACAAAACTAACGCAACACATTCAAGCATACTAAAAGCCTGGTCACACCTGTATTTTAAAGACAGAAATTCAGTCAATTTAACTGGAATTGCAGCATAGAGTGGATTTGCTAGGGTCAGTGTAAATCTACACTAATCTTTTATGCTAGGCACAACTCTGGTGGACCTAACAATCCCAGGGCTCCAGGTTCAATCAAAAACCTGTCAAGTGCAACTAAAGATTTTCAATGGTTGCTCAGGTGCACCTGACATTTATTACAGTGATGCACATAACGCGAAACCAAAGTTTACAAGCACAAATTCCACCCGGAAACTTTTAGCTATAGGCCTACGCCGTTAGCAACATTTGCTGAGCTTTGCACAACAAGTGGATTGGCCTCCATGTCAGTCACACTATGGCCAGGGCAAATCAAATGGTGGAGCTGGAAGACATGTCTGGGGGTTACAGGTCAGCTACAATAACAACAGAGAGAGCCAAAACAGTGGGATGACGACGGTAATGTTTGTCGCTGTGCGCCACTGTTGTAGGGCATGTGAATAAAAAAAACCTTCAACATGCTTATGCACGTTTGACGGCGTCACCCACATGTGCCAATCACCAAAAAAGCAAAGCTAACCGAAGCCTAACTCCTTATTCCTGCTGCTTTCAAGAAGCCTTTAGATGCATGAGCAGAAGGGAATAAATAAAATTACTGAAGCAAGTGGCATTTACACTGGCATATAGCCAAGGTAGACCCAACTGAAACACTCCTCCTAATGTACAGGTTTTCTTTTTTATTAGTTTATATTTTCAATGTCATATCATAAAAGATGATTTTCTTAGTTATGTAGCTTGTTGTGACCTGTTGCATTATGGGAGAGTGTTTGTTCAGTGTTTGGTGGAATAAAGGTATGTTCCAAATTTTTGGAGTTAAAATAGTTTTCCAAAATTGTCAGTGGGCAAAATGCTCTTGATCATCAGCAAGAGGATTTTTCTCTGTCCTTGACACTCGCACTACTGTCGGTTTCAAAATCAATGAAAACAAAACAATTCCTATGCATGTGTTTTTTCCACCTGTACCAAACTTTCACCGAACCCTAACACCTAAACCGCGGTGTGAACCACACTCTGACTTCAGTGTACCATTACACCCCTAGTTAAGAAAATACCAATGTGTATGGTAACTGACAGAAAAGGTAAAACTTAAAATATATTATTTCAACACCAAAAGGCACAAGTGAACATTTTTGCATGAACCGAAGTTATGTGCTGGAGCATAAAGTCCTGAATGATAAAAGCCATTGTTAGTTATTAGCACTGTTGCACCATTCACTTGTATTTAACCTCCTCTGTCTACATAAAAACTGCTGTACAACAGAGGCAGGGTTTGCAAACAGTTAGGAGTTAAGCGTCGTGTTAGCAAATGAGCTAAAGAACTTGTTAACTGACTGTAAGCAGACTAGTTAGCTTGGAGAGCTTTTTCCCCTTTCTCCATAACTCTCTTGAATTAAATGATGTCCAATCTTGAGACAGGAGTAATGTACACAAAGAGAACAGAAATAACCTCAGACAAGTACTGTGACTGACAAGCACTAGCATGTTTCTGGCTTGCTAGCATGTTAGCTGTTACCTCATGAGCAACAGTAATTCACCAACTTAGAGTGCTCACTATATAGCCTTTAACAATGCCTAGGTAAACATCAGTGTGCTACTTTCTGGTGTGACTGGGCCTTAACTGTAATAAATATGGGGTAGTGGGTGATATACAGAACGCCCAAGACAGCAACTTACCTTGCCTCTGATCTGGTCACTGTATACTCAAACCATAAGATGTTGGGGATCAGGCTTGTATCTCGCACCAGGAAGTACTCTGATATTGGCCTATACATTGTGAAAATGTTGAAAGAACAAACTGTTAAGAGCAACCATAACAGAGCAGTTTTAGCCACTTATTCAGGCTCAGAACGAATCATCTTCCCCTGTGACGCAAGGAGGAGGCAGAGAAATGAGAGCACTACTTACCACGCTGCTATTTTGGGGAATAATGGTGTCAGCACCTCTTGTGTGAAAAAGAACCAGATTATGCCAATTATACTACCGGCCACTCCGCCATAGAAAACCTGGCTCCAGGTGTGATACAACAGGTAGACCCTGAGGGGAAGACAGAAAACAGCAATGTTCAAGAAAACACAAATTGTGCCTGGGGTCCTAAAGTAAACTAAGTCCATCGGCATGCACTTCAGATTGGGTCAAACTTGGGGTGTTTATAGGGCCTAAATGCTGCTGTTAGAAATAAAAGAGCATAATTTGGCTTTTTTTGTGTCAGTGTGAGCAGACTGGTCAGTCAGACAGTATTATAAATGTTCCTGTCCCCCTGCCCTGAGCACACAGTTACTGGATATGGTCAGTGATGCCATGATTTAATGAGCTTCACGTATTTTCAAAGCTGTAACAGACAGTTAATTAAACAATTATTCCACTGATAGATTCCAACAACTATTTTGATGATCAACTAATTGTTTAACTAATATTTGGGTCTTCCTATGGTAGTAAATGAAATCTTTGGGTTTTGGATAGGGATCTCTGATTTATCAGCCAAACACCAATATCGGCTGACATTCACCTTGTTGAAGTGACAATGCAGTGACAATGTTTATCTGTTGTGTCACGTAAATTTTGCACAGGCTTAAAGCAATGTTCAAAACTAATGGCATCCCAGGAACAATGGAAAACATGTTTGGGACGTGAAGAGATCTTCCCTGGGACACCTTTGGAACAAAGGGATGTAGTAAACTCACTACTGATACTTCAAGGGACACACCCTATATTTTCACCGTGAACAACATATCAGTGTTGAAACTGGCAGGAGGAGAGCTAGTTAGCATTAGCTGTTAGCAGCTGGTGACCAGAACTAACAGCTAACAGAGGTTGCACTAAGTTACATTATGATTTGTTTGAGCTCTATACAGTAAAAAATGAATATTGGGCAAAGAAATTTGAATACATACAGTTGTTTGATGGAGAATTTTTTTGTTTTCACAGGAATATAAATGCTTTTGAAGCAGATATTTTCTTTTCTTTCCAATGTTGTTTTTGTAATATTTTTTAAGGGGAAGGTTATGTTAAAGGGTGCCTCCTAAATTTGAATGGCTAACTTTGTGCTCATTCAAAGGAGGTGTAATGACAGACTGATGACTTAATAGCAGTCTTTTTTCATGAAGATTTCTTTGTTTCCCTGGCACAAAAGGGGGAATAAACAACAACAGAAACAAAATTAATAACGACAAAACATTGGTATCAGCCAAATTGTTATTTTAAACATCAGTATTATCCCAGAATTTCACGATGGGTGTACAAAAAACTATCAGGGGCATTTTCCCTACTTTCTAACATTTTATAGACAAGAAAATAAGCTGCAGGTTATTGATAATGAAAATAATTATTTGCAACCTTACCTGCTGTATGAGACTGATAAGGCCATGCCCAACAGGATGATGGACAGTATGTGTCTCCACAGCAGGTCCACACATCGAGCATTGTTCGTTTGATGCATTCTGAAAAGAGACAGCGTGAGTTCACACCATGACATCTACCTTATGTAAAAGTGGAATGAGAGCTTTTAATGAGTGATGGTTGAAAATGTGATAATGACATATATGTTCTGAAATAAACCAATTAACAGCAAATACTATTATAATTCACTTCATTGACATGAATATAATGCAGTGATACTCAACTTATGGCCCATGGGCCAAATAGGTTGCTAGGTGCCCCCTCAACCATTTTCTAATTCACCAATGAAAATAATTTAATGTAAATAAAGTTCAAGGGTGCATAATAAGCAACATAATAGAGCTTGTACATTAAAAAAGTGCCAGGGGACAATTCACCTGACCCTTGACAGAGGTTTGGGCTAAGCCTCAAATGTCTTCAAATCCTAGAAATGCTCCTGCATACACCTGACCTATGCTGCAGGGCTGTTGTGACTGGCCCCTGGCCTCCTGTCATTTTGCAAAAATGGCCCCCGAGCAAAGCAAGTTGAGTATCCCTGATAAATGTAATAAATCACTGACTGAATTATTTAACGTTGCTGGTAGTTTACAGAAAACGTTCACTCTGCTTTGTCATTTCATACACAAACAGTAAAACTAAACTATTATTTGTGTCTTTCTTTTCACTATCAACTTCAGAGAAAATGTTCAACTGTTAAATATCCACCTTGTAGAGGTCATCAACTGTATTTGATTAGTCTGTAGACATTACACTAAGCTAGTTAGCGCACTTCTAAGAATTTCACAGCTGCATTTCTCCGCCCTTAAACCTCTCAAACACCAAGAAGAAAAAAACTCACCTTAAATAAAGGAAAAGAAAGAAGTAAACAACAAAGAACCACATCAGCTGGGAATGACTGGAGGGCATCCCATACTCTGTGTTTAGGGTTGTGTGAGCTCCTGCAGAAAGACAAGAGAACCTAATATGAATATACATTGGCAGTACTGAGTACACCTTAATGCAAATTCAGAATGAAACCTCATGATGTCCCAGATAAACACCAAACTTCAAATTAAAGTGAGTGTTTCTCATTGCTTAACTATATATAAATTTCTGGCTAGGGTTGGGCGATAATACCATTATAATCAATTTGAACAGGGTTACCACACATTTTGATCGAAAAAAATTCAATAATATCTTTTTCTTGCCCTACTTGCCTGGCGTTTTTCAAACATATCAGATTCAAACTCATTTTAACCATAGTTTCAGCTAACTGGCATACATGGAGGGAGAGATGGAACACAGAGTGGAAATAGAGACATATGTGATGGTAAACAGACGTCACACATGGATGAATATTAAAGCTATGTTATATTGACAGCTTCAGAAAATAAATTTGCCATTACAATAAACTACATGGAAGGTTATCAACAAAAGACTATGGTTACAACTTCATTCTACACAACGATTCCAGGATTTTTCCAAAACTAATTTTTTTTTTACTAATTCCATGACTTTTCCAGGTTTTCCATGACTGTGGGAACCTTGTTAGAAAAATATACATATTTTCAATTATATTATTTTTCTATTGTTTTTTTTTGAATACCACTTGTAATTGTTTTCTTTAACGTGGTGCTAATTCTTTAGTTTGTATGTAAATCCTGTGCTTGTCTGTGCTTTTCTATAGTATGTTTTTTTTTCTTTGTTGAAGAGATCATCTCATGAAGACTTCACCTCTGAATTAACAATTAACTTTATTCTACTGTACCATTTATTCTGAGGTAAAGCCTTTACCTAATCTCTCTCTTTTATGGCACTAACAAGTTTAATATGATTTTTGCATCAGTGTGATGAAGTACCTCGATTGTCAGGTATTTAATTTACAGCTGAAGCGATCAGTCAGTTGGGCACTATTTTGACAATCAATCATGTCAGTCATTTTTCAGTCAAAAAAGCCAAAAATTCTTTGGTTCAGTATGCTCAAATATGAGGATTTGCTGCCTTCCCTTGCCCTGATTGTTAACTGGATATCTTTCGGTTTTGCACTGTTGATGAGACAATACAGGACATAATAAGACATCACCTTGTGCTGTGGGAAATTATAATGGCCATTTTTGACCAAAATAATGAATTGAGAAAATAACTGGCAGACTGCGCAAAATAATAATTACTTGTACTTCTATATATATTAGGTCTGTAAGTGACAATTATTTTTATTGTTACATTTTCGATGACCAACAGTCCCAAAGATCTGTTTGTTTACCATTATGTGTGACAAAGAAAATAATTTAATCCTTACATTTGAGAGGCTGAAGCCAGCAAATGTTAAGTATTATTGCTTAAAAAATTGCATCTATAACTTTGGTACTAATTTAGCCTCAGTAAAACTTTATCTTCAAAGGCAAAGTTGAGCAAGATGTGGCTGTGTTACCCAATATAATGCGTGCTGTATAAAGTGAATATTACAGTTTACTGACCACCTGAGCTCTTTTATTTTTTTAACCTGGCTATTATTTGGGAACCAGCTTTTACTTGGGTATTTACAGGACATAAGAATGCTAGCTTTTCATCATGACAACTATGATGCTTTTTTGCAATTTCGCCCAACCCTATCAACTACACATCAAGTCAACAGCTTCACTCACCTGCACATGGGCGCGGCTCTCTGAGAATGTGCTTCAGCAGCCAGTTCACCCCTTCATTGAGGATGAGCCCACCAAAGAAGGAAATCTGTAAATACAAAACAAAACAAAACCCAAAACAGGTCAACACATTGAGGTTTACAAACTTCCGTCCTGTCTGACACAAGTGTTCAGACTCCTGTGACACAGTTAACAGCTAAACACTTTGAAAGTGATGCTCTTTATGAAGAGGTGCATAACTCACCGTGTGCAGCTCCCGTTTAAACACTATGAGTGTGACAAAACCCACGAGGATTGCTATGGGCAGGAGACTGATGTAGGCCAGCACTTGTCCCGTCAGATCATCTAAAACACAGTGACACAGTACTGATGTAGAGACATTTCATAAAGCACAGTAAAGTCACCTAGTTAGCCCTGGTGGGAGTGACACTTTGAGGTACTCAGTGAACCCGGATGGTTGAAATACTTAGCTGTGAGCACAAGTAGGAAGCTGCTGTGGTGGAGAAGCTAATCCATCATTCAGCTTTACAAACACAGCACATTATTTATTTTAGTAAATTCAGACAGCTCGGTGCAGTGTGGTTTATGCTAGTTATACTAATCAGTGTGAGGCCAAGGGGCTGGCTACTACGTTAGCCGTAGTCCTGGCTACAATGCTATGTGGTGAAATGGCTATTTATTTCCACCATAGTCTTAAATAATATTTTGCTATTCAGGGTGCTTGAATTTTGTCGAATAATTCATACAGGACGCGGCATTTTCGTTAATTCCCCAGAGAAAATATCAAAGCCGATATTAAGACAGCTAACAGGCTAGCTAGCCTTCATTGTGGACATTAGCGCCAACTGCGCATGCGGCGCTGTCTCACAATTTTGCAGTCCGGGTTGCATTCCCCGCTGTGCTCGGCGTTTTGCAGCGTCTCACTATTTAGCAGTGTCACCAACGGCCGTGTCCATTCAGTAGCGAGCAAACACACGCAGTCTTCGAAAATTACAAAGCGGCCGCTGGTTATCATCTTTAGTACTTAGAGAAAGATGCTGAGTTTACGTACCCTCCGGGAACTCTACGTGTGTCAGAGATATGGACCGCCATCGAGGTGGTGCCGAGCACTGCTCTTCCAACGCCATCTTACCCGGACACAACCGGGCAGTCCCAGTGAAACGCCCCAGACACGTGTCTAACCAATGGTGGTGTTCAGCCGGGCCCCGGCAGCGGAGGAGCCGTCCAATCCCAGCCGCACACTGGAGATGAGATATTTTGCCCATAGAGAAGAATTATTGAATGAACAAAAAACACAAAAGTCCAGCACTCCACATTAAAGCAACAAACTGCACTCATTCAAAAATTTTAATAAATAAATAAAAATAGATAATATGGATTTTTCATGATTACTAAATTAATATAACCTATAAATTACGAAAACTACATGTTGTTTAATGCTGCGATAAGGTAATTGTACAGATTTGTTTTATGTGGAAATCTGAATTTATAAGGTCAAATTATCAAATGTAAAAAAAAAAGTACATTTTTTAAATATGACACTCTATAAAAGTGTTTACAACTTGTAACTACTGTAACACCATTACTAATGCTTTATAGATCAGTTATTAGCCATTTCCAAAGGTAAGGTTGCAGCTGACAATTACTTTAATTTTTTGACAATCTTGACGTTATTTTTCTTGCTGAAATGATAAATATTTTTTAAGTGTGAAAAATGTCCTTTTCAATTTCCCAGCACCAAAAGTGAGGTCTTCAAAATGTCTGTTTTTACCAACCAACTAGCCCAGAGATATTTTATATATAGACCTACTGACTGGTGTTTCTATTATTTTGTCCACCTCACTTATATCGGTTATGGTAGGCTAAATAACAAAACCAACTCTTCATATAATGCAGCACAGTTAACAAACAGCAGCCTCCATAATGATTGTACATTTGAATTCGCACCTCTTTGAAACAGTCTCAGCAAAAACTGAAATTTACAACCTTCATGAAGCTATAGATTTATTGCTTAATTGTTGTATTACACTGTATTTGTTTCAGCTGGGTGTACTTAATAAAGTGGCAACTGAGGAGACTTCACCTGCAGAGCAAATAATACTAACACCTTACACTGGCTTACTCAGGTGTCTTTTCATGCAGTGAAAAGCCGCCCTAAAACAAATATTGTGTAACAATCTCCCTTAGAGGATTAGAGGAGCTACATGACCTATATCTCAGTTGGTCTATTGACACTGAATCCATAGATACAGCCTATTTTTTCTGGATGAGTTACAGACAGACTTATACTGATGTTATGTCTCTGCTTTCAGTTGAAGAATTAAAGAGCATAAATAAATGTGTACTTACATACAGCAGACAAACCCACAGGCTCCCTCCAACTTGCATGAAGTTAACCATGAATGCCAGGTGCATGCAGATCAGCAGGACACACATAGTAAACAGCAAAAACCTGAACAAGTGCAAACTCCATAACTTTTGTATAAACAGGCTGCAAAATAATAGAAGAAGCACAGATGGTAGAAGTAGAGACAGGAAGAGACCAGCTAATGTCATTGTGTGTACAGTATCCAAAATGTGGAAGAAATGCAAAGCGGGATAGAGTTATTCATATTGACTGTTTGTAATATGATGTGTGCATATTTGCCTTCAATAGTAATACAATACCGTTATTTTTAGGGAGATAAGGAGGAAAAAGCCTGTGATATATCGCAGCTTTGTCCAGGGACAAAGAAAGTTTGAAACAATTTTATAAGTTTTGGCAAAGATATGATGTTTAAAATGCTGTTTATTGATTATGTTCCCTGATTGTGTTTTGAGGGCAGAATAACATTAAACTGAATGAGAATAAATACAAACAGGTCCTCAGACTAAACACGCCTGAGAAGTGAAGAAGGCTTAACAAGGTTTCTAAACTTGTTCAGCAAAATTACAGTAAGAGTTGTGCACCCTCCACTGGCCTGACATTGAATCACTCCGGAGCTTTCTCCTCTGTCTCTACAGCTGACTATACTTTCTTTGTCAAGGCCTAAATAGGCTTTAAAAAAGCACAGTAATTAATGATAGTCCTGCATCAGATCTCATACTTTGTTTACATTGCAGCCAACCTCACATTGGCAACAGAAAAACCGAAGAGGTAACACTTCTCAGCTTATCTGAAGACAAATTTGACATGACTTTTGTCAACAAAGGGCAGTCTTCATGATTTGTACCTTTACTATTGCTGCCAAACCTCAGAATAACATTGTTTTTAATGGTAGTATAGAAAACTGGGGTCTTTGTATCAATTAATTGTGTAATACACTGCAGTGTTTTTGCTATTTTGTGGACAAACTCACGCTCCTGACTTCTGATATTCACAGTAACAATAAGCCCTAAAAAGGCCATCCATTTTTGTCACTTATACTTTGTCCTTTTAATTAAAGGAATACTTCATCACCCAAATGACCATTGGTATATCAATTATTCCCCCCATGTTATGTTAAATTTGTGAAGAAAACCTTGCATTTCTGCAATGCTTCAAAGAGTCCAAAAGCTGAAATAATTCTTGATGAACTGAAGTAATAGGGGTCCACGTTTAACAGCAGCAAGACTATATCAAAACATTCATTTACAAATTCTCACACCATTCCTGCAGTATTATCAAAGTCTCATTTATCCAGTCATAAACAGACAGACCTTTCTGATGGGGAACTGAACTGAATGTTAAACTTATATATGCTCTCTTCAAAACCAGACTCTATGGACTAAAACAATAATTT
>JAPZEB010000011.1:21649754-21660628 GCA_029783705.1 Chaetodon striatus
TCTACCAGAAAATGACTGTTCATGACAGGGATTCAGTAAATGAAAATATCAATTAATGCAGCTTTAAATATTTAAAAACAGACATTACACTTCACAGTTACCTCAGGGTCCTATAGGCCACTTTACCCTCCCTGACCAGAGCCAAGGCATCTTCATAAAGAGCTGCTGGCTTTAGTGGCTGGTAGACATCCTCTAGAGACATGGCATCAAACAGCTGCACAGACAAAACACACATACCTCAGTGGATAGTACACATATGATTTATATACAAAGGCAGCAGATGTGAAGTATACTAGTATATGTACTTGATACAGATACTAGGGCACCCTTGGAAATAAGTGGCCACAATGTGTCTTGTTTTCAGTCTTCAGAGTGCAGAGGAAAGAAACTAACCTCCGCAGCTGAGAAGAAGGATTCGTCAGAGGTAACAGTAGTCGCATCATCATCTTGCAGTCTGTGGAAACTCTCCACTTGAGGCAAGATAAGAGTTCCTTCACTCTCTGCCAAAGGAACACCACAAACTCTGACTGACAGGGCAAGAATCAAAACACAGATGTACTTAAGAAAAACAGAAAAGGTGTGCCCCCGCTGTAGAAAACAGAAAACTGTTTACTACTGATACACACCAAGACTGTATCAGTAATGAACCATAGCAAGTTCTTTCTTGGCAGCGCAGTTTTATCCTTATTCTTCAAACTTGAGTCTGTAATCCAAATTTGTTGTCCTTGATTAATAGCATTTTACTATCTTTTAAGGTCACATATTAACATGCCTCTTACCGAAATCTGCCAGTACACTGTCTGTTGGGATACTGCTGCCAAAGTCCTCTTGTAGGTGGTACGCTCTGTGGAGTAGTGTCTCCAACTTCTCAGCAAACACTTTATTACGGGTTTCAACCTATGACAAAGAACAAAAGCATAAAACAGGTCAAAAGTTACTTTATTTGTGTATAATAAAAAGTTTGAGTGCGGGATCCATTTTATTTCTTTTAATTTTATTGCATTGGTGCTGTGCCGCCAACAGCATCACAAGTACAGTAGGTGAAATTACAAATGCACCGTAAAATACGATACTGTGCTCTAACTGGAATATAATCCAACCATGTAGAAGAACTTAATGCAGTCTGTATTGGTAATTATTGTTTGATAGTTACCACAGGAAAGTCTGCAGACGTTGCCCCCTGCAGAGCGAGGCTGTTGTTGCTGGAGGTCGAGTGGGTGTGATGGCGAATATTCAGGGCTTGTTCCCACTTTCGTAAAGCTTCCTCAAACAGCTCCATCCCTAGCAGGAAAAGAAAAATAAGACTTACCCAACCTGTTTTTTTGTGAGGTAAAAACTCAAAACCTTGAGCTAAAAGTGACTACAAGATGCACCGAGCAGCAGAGTTTTGTGTCATTTCTTACTGTTTCAGCACTGGGGCAATTCTGACTTTATCAGACATATTGCTAAATGCGGGTTTAAGTGACGCAAGTCTGGTCACTTGTAAAATGGGGAAAAAGACGAGAATTCAAATAGTTCATGCAGGATAATCCCAATACCAAACGACAGCGCTCAGGGTCCAAGAGCCCAACATTTATCTCATTATATTCTAGATTTCCTCCACCTGCTCTACATTACAAACAGCAGGAAATGAATGCTATTTTAACACAATGTAGGAAATATTGTATCACAATTATTACTACTATAACATGGTAAAAGCACACACAAAATTAACTCTGATTTGATACTCAAGATGCACACATTATACGTCATTCAAACCAACTGCACATTTAAATATTTCCCCTCCTCAGTCTGCCACTGCAGCATTTATTTTAAACAGAAGTCACCACAACGCGATTTTGTTCCCCAACTGACTGCTATTACTGACTAAAAAGTACTTAAAGAGACTATATACAACGTATCTCTCTGTCCCTCACACTATACTTCAGGCAACACATCAAATAAATGTCACCACATTTGACAAACAGCTTGTGTATTGCATTCTTATAAAACCAGGGGTAATAGTTAATACCTACCCATTATATAAAGATTCTCTGCATTTGCATCCTCTATTGCCCCTGACTCCTCCACCACAGGCTCTGCTTCCCAGGGGGTAGATGGATTGGCAGACTGATTTGGAGAGCTTGGGACCCGCATCTATGCCAGAAGCACACACACAGACAGATCAGGAAAATGTGGAACAAGGGAAATGGTGGGCAAAAATTACACTTAATAGATTGTAAGTTGCAAAACTAACAGATGCCAGGCTGTGTGAAGAACTTGAGTGTTTACTGGGGGCCAGGGAAGAAATTCCACTCATGGTGTCATTGCTCCGTGTACTGGGACTCATCATCTGTCGGCCAGTGAACGGGCCTGTGGAAAGAAAAACATGCTCTCATCTGCATATCTTCTCAGTAGATGTTGAAACACCAGTAACCACAAAGCAGAATTATAATTTCAAAACTTTCAACATGACTTTTCCTCCCATCTGTAGGTCATGCACACCTCTCTTTAGTGACGAGGGTCTTCCTGTCTTCATCAGCGCCTCAGGTATTCCCACAGTCTTCTGGACCTCCTTCCCTTGTGTCACCTGCTTCCTTTTTCTCCCCCGTCTTTTCAGCTGATGAGCGGTGAGAGCCAGAGCGACACTGCCCAGTGCTGTGGCAAACAGCACTTTCTTCAAGCTTGGGGTAAGCTTTAGCTGAGAAAATATAGACTGGAAGCAGGAGAGGCAGATGTAAGCCACCAACATATAAAGCTCTGCTAAACATTAATTCAGCCACTGTTACTTATTTTCTATTGAACAAGGACAGTGAATAGTGCTTATGTGTAAAGATGCAAAATTTAACTGTAAATGCAAAGTTTACCTGCCCAAATGTGGAATAGAGAAACACTGGTATCTCTGCTACAGTCATGGCCAAAGCCTGGGCGATGGACATCCCGTCTGCTCGTTTGACTGACATCTCAGAAATGGAAATGCCTTCAGGCCACGGCACACCACAGCTCCTTTACATTCACCCTAAAGAGGTCTCCTCTCTGCTCTGAGATCAGCCAGCTCGGGCTTGCTGATGAACCGTATGCCGTCATCCACTACTGAGCTCGTACTCCCCAGTGGTCCAATGTCTGATTGAAGATTTATTACCCTATAAGAGATAAGACATGGGTTTGGGGAAATGATCCAAGTGAACCAGCCTTCTCCTTTAGAGCTGCAATGATAAAAGCATGCCATCAACAGAAACATTTATCTCTAATACAACAGCACCACTGGTTCTGGGGCAAAACTGTGGAGACACAGACCCAGAATCAACTTGAAAAGGTTCACTGTTTAAGCTGGAAAAATCAAGCTCGCATTAACTGTTAAGCAGCAGAGCAACCTGACACTCTGCCAACTACTTACCTATCTACACTGTCTGGTATGCAGCCAGTTGACCTGCCAGTCCCACACCTACTGTGCATGACAAACACCAGGTGCGGCTTCAACATGTGGGAATGGCTGACTTTTTATCTATCTTTGAAGCAATGCTGACTAACACAATAAAGCATCGACTAATATATAAAGTAACCCAGCATTTTCCAGTCAGACGGGGCAAATTATTGATAGTGGAGAGGCTGCGAGCTGAAAGAGACTTGATTGTGATGTGAATGGCAAGCTAGGCAGTTAACCCGTCCAGGCAGCTGAGAGCAGGAATCAACCCTGCCACCACTTTTTTCAAATGTTACGTAAAAACAAAGCACGTCTGAATACTGTCTTTGGAAATGTAGTTAATAACTGGCCAAAACCAGCATTAGGCAGCAAGCAGCAGCCCTCATAGACGAGCACGCTAATGTAGGCTAGCACTCTTAGCTAACCTAGCTCAGCCTCATCTGTCACTTCACATCACAGCATCATCCGGTCAACTGGACACTGGCTGTGTGGCTTTGAACTAACACCTCAGAGGCTTCACCGGCTCTGTGTACAGCTAACCAGCGGCACAACTAATAACGTAATCCCTCACATAGGTACATACCGTGAGCATCCGAGGCGCCGAGGAAGGACATTCCTGTGTCACAGTCAGTGAAAGCCGCACACTAGCTTTTTGCTCAGAGGCGGTGATTTGGGAACGTAGCAATACTGACGCAACCGCCAGCCAATAGAGCGAGGAGTACGGAAGTGTTCTTTTTTTCTTGACCAATCGGATAGAAGGTGGGAGGGAGCAAGTACTTTAACGATCCAATCAGGTCGTAGATCAAAAAGCGTCGGCCCTGAATGGACAAAAATCAGAAGGTAAAGGTGTCAGAAAGTTTGCAGTAGTGCGTATATGAAAAAAAGTAATTAAAATAAAGATATATGAATGTAATATAAAACAAATCAAGGCAGTTTTTAAATCAAGTAGAAATTATGCAAAAATATATGCACACCATAAGTAAGAAGCTTAAATAACGGAGCACACATTGTGACAGAATTCTAACTTTTATTATAGAAATGTATCATGTTGGAATAAACTCCTTGAGATGCATCATCTCGTTTTCGAAGGGGTGGCAAAACAAACAATCATAGAACAAATAGAAACAGAGCAGTACAAGACGTGTTACACTACATAACAATGAAAAGCAATCAAAATGTTCAGTTTATAAAAAGAGACACAGCATGGCATTCCTGAAAACATTGGCAATCTGTATTAAGATAAGAATACAGAACATTTAAATGAGTGAAATGATTACAAAAAAAACATATGTTTAAAGGTAACTTATTTTAATCAGAACAAGCTCGAAATATAAAAGTTTTTTTCCCCAACTTCTTTACACAAAAGGGACATAATAACGAGGATCTGATCAGAGCTTCTAAGTAAATAATTTGACGTACATGGAACAACAAATTCTTTTCGACAGTAAGAATAATTAATGTCGATCTACTAAAAAAATAAACTGAATCCAGTGAAATTGACGTCTAGTATTAAAAAGGGAGCCATCTTAACTTGGCTAACGATTCTGAGGCAACAGTAATGTTTATATAATATATTAAATATAAGATAATGTCCTGGTAAAGTGGATGCTCGGCGTTACAGTGTTATTGACTCGCCTTTATAATAACGCTTTTTGGAGCAAGCAAAGACACTCGTCCATTGCCTTTGTAAATGATCATAATTAATGATTTTTATACAGCTTGTTGGCTTTTTAGTTCAGCAATTTCTGCACGAAAATTGAAATTTACGAGTGGGACGTGAAGGCGGCATTACAGTTGCCACGGGAAAAGACTGTTTCCGGTTTTGGCATCTACCTTTCGAAATAAAAGCACGAAAGCTACATACAGGTTAACGCTTTGTGCGTTAAACGATATCTCGTATGTAACCGTTCTTTAATCAAATCGTACTACATGCACAATAATATTTAAGGCCATTAACTTAAATAAATGTCTAATAGATTGTTTTTTTCCCGCCTAAGTAATTTTATGTATTACATGCTAATGTAACACCTAGCTGTTGAATAAGTCGGACCGGAAGTGGTGTTCTGGATAGCGGAACACTGCGGATCGATAAGGCAGGGCCCAGTAATCGTTAGTCGGTCACTGTGTCAATTCAGGTGAGATAACAGAAAACAAGTTTATAGCTATAATAAACGTGCCGTCGTTTAGACGAGACAAGTGAAGCTGCCAGGCGATGAAGGTTACACCGAAAAGAAGAAGATCCTGGATTTGAGAACTGACTGAGAGCAGCCATTAAAATCTGTAAATATGAATCCTATCGATCATGATTAGTCCGTGGCTGGGCTCGTCTCTGTACCCGCCTCTGCCTCAAGTTAAACGGCTGGGGAAATGAATTCCGTCGTGCTCCCTGGAGCAGGGCTTTCCCCAAGACCTTGACATGAAATATCAGGTAAGAACGAGCTCCTCTTACTTGTAATATGTAAACATACTCGGTCGTAAAATGCGATTCTTGTTATTTAATGTAACACATGCTGTATGTGATGGATGTCCACTGTGTTCACTGTGATCCAGATGCTGCGCTGGCTCTGCCTGCTCAGCCTGAGCCTTCCTCTGGTGTTCTGGTTAGGATGTGTGATCACACGGGACGAAACGTCTCCAGCTGTCCAAAGCAATGGGCTCAGGGGATACATGAGGATCAGCCCCGGCAGGATAGACCAGGTGAGAGGCAGGGCTGGGATTATATATAATACAGCTCCTTTCAGAGGTTTGCAGTCTAATCACAGTTCTTTAGATAACGTGAGCATGAAAATGATTTTTGAATCCTTCATGTTTTGCATATAAAATGATGTTTTAGTGTCATATCTTGTCCAAAATTAGTGGTCTTGATATGCTGTGGAGTGTTGCCATGCAGGCAGATACTGGTCAGGAACAGGGCTGAGAATAAGAATAACATTTATTATTATTATTGAATCTGACAATGATATTCATCAATTAACTGATTATAATTTTGGTCTATGAAATGTTAGGAAATTATGAAAATGCCTGTTCCACTTAACATAAGTTCAAAGTGACATCATTTGCTCTATGAATGGCCCAAACCTCAAAGATAATCTGTTTACTATCAGTTAGGACAAGCAGCACATGCTCCCAGCTGAAAAGCTGGAAATTGGGGATGTTTGGCATTTTGTAATTAAATCAGTTGGTGATTTATTTTCAGTTAATTTGTAATTATTAAGGCCATAATCTTCAACTGGATCTCTGACGATGACTTTTGTTTTGCCTCAGTATACTTTGTGACTTTTGCTTGGAAATAACAGGACTTTTATCAGAAGAGATTACTTTTCTCAGAGTAGATATTGGTCACGTAGAATCAGCTGACAAAGCTTTCACATGACACCACCACCTGTATATAATCCAACTGTTGTGTTGTTGACGATACACTGAGAAGGGCTGTAACACTGACGTGGTGCTAGTGATATCAAAAGGGAGTGGTTTCACCTTTGTTACTTAAATCAGATCTCACATACTTTTTAGTTCTGTCAGCATAACTACTGAGTTATAACAATAAACTGACTGTATGCATGACATCTGAAACAACCTCTGTATCCTGTTCTCTTTTTCAACAGTTCCTACACATGCACTGCAACCAGTGTGCCTTGGTCTCCAGCTCTGGTCAGATGCTCGGAGCAGGGGTCGGAGAAGAGATAGATAAGATCGGATGTGTGATCCGGATGAACAATGCACCCACGCAGGGGTATGAGAAGGACGTAGGGAGCCGCACCAGTGTTCGGGTTGTGTCTCACACCAGCGTTCCCCTGTTGGTAAAAAATGAGCGCTACTATTTCCACCAATCAGCGGGCACCACGTATGTGTTCTGGGGTCCTGAGAGGAACATGAGGCAAGACGGGAAAGGACGTACCTTCAATACGCTCCTGAAAATAGCAGAGAAGTATCCAAACGTCAGAATCTACGCTGTGACCAGAGACAAGGTTCAGTACTGTGATGGTGTGTTTCAGAATGAAACTGGAAAAAACAGGTACAGTATCAGTTCAACATCTTAGTTCAATAAAGTCTGGAATGATGCCCTGTTTGTTTTCTGTGCATTTACTAAGTAAGCAAGTTGTAGAGGAGGTATTCAGATTCTTGAATCAAGTAAAAGTACTAATACAATACTGTAAAAATATAAAGGTACAAAAAAACAATCGTGGCATTAAAAATGTTTCTCAAGTAAAAGCTTGTAAATACATGCAGGAAGATGTACTAAAGTATTAACAGTAAAAGAACTTCATGCAGACATGGCCCCTTGTGTATAGGGTTTATATCAGTGTATTAGTATTATTCATGTATTAGTGTTAAAATTGGGATTTTGGATGAGGTGGAGCTCATTTTGAATTATTATTTCGGGCTGCAAATTGATCATTCATAATGATAATTTTCATTATGGATTAATGTACTGATTATTTTCTCAATCAATCAATTGATTTGTGTTTTTGTTTTTTGTTTTTTAAAAAGTTAAAAAAGTAAAAATCACACAATAGTTAGCAATGCTGTCACAATTATCCACAGCTCAAAGTGATACCTTCACAATACTTGCTTTAATCAATCAATAGAGATGAAGGTCATACTGTGTAGAACAGGGGCACATGCCATATTGTGAGGCCCACACTTTGTTATCTCCTTTACCAAAGTGTATGCACTCGGACGATTCCAGCGTCCTGGTATGTGAGTGGAGATAGTGCATCAGGGTTTGTAACCCAGTCTTAAGCAGGCAGCGTTAACACAGCGCGATCCTCACAAGTTGGTGTCCTCATTTATAAAATTCACAGAGTGACATCAACCTCACTTTCCCTATAGAAAATGGTCAAGCAATGATACATGGAGAAACTAATACTGATGAACATCATAGATCCATATGACCTGGCAGCCCATGGCTGGATCACAGAGCCTGATGCACTACCTCCACTCACACACCCCAACACTTTTAACCATCTCATGTTTTCGACTGAGTGCACACATTGTACTTTGGGAAGAGAGATAATAAACCACACACCCTCACAAGATGGCGCCCTTGTCACACATGGTTTGACATATTTTCACATTCTCTGTGGTACAAATTCAAAATTCTGAAAAATAAAGTGATTGAAATCATTAAAAGAACAGGCATTAAATCCTCATATTTGTTAAAAATGACTGTTGCCATTTAATCTTCAGTTCTTTTAGTTGTATTTGTGTTCATATAACTCAATTAAAGTAAAAGTACCTCAAATTAGTACCTTAGTACAGTACTTGAGTAAATGTACTGTTACTGTTCCACCACTGCCTAAAGCTGAAGAGAAAAGTGAACAAACAGAGGGCAAGACAATTAATGACAACTCCCTTGGACGTTGCAAGTCTGTTACATTAATTGGCTGAGAGAGAACATGAAGGTGTGTCACACTAAAGTGTATGCCCTCAGTCAAAAAATGAGACAGTTTACAATGCTCAGGTATGTGAGAGGAGGTAGTGCGTCAGGGTTTGTAATTCATCCTTGGGCTGCCATGTCATATGTATCTATGTTTTTAATCATAATTGCTTTGTCCAAATACCATTGCTTGACCACCATGGCAAGCACAGGCAGCAGAGCGATCGTCTCATGATGGCGCCCTGGTTCAAAAAATTTAACACAGCTTGACATCAACTTTGCATTCTCCATAACGCACCAAGTTAGCTTACTAAATTAACAATTAAAAATGATGTCATGTGCCTTTAATGACTGGTTATAGTCTTTTAAGAGCAGATGTTTGGTGTCTCTCACTCAGAATGAAGACGGGGGCGTTTCTCAGTACCGGATTCTTCACAATGATTCTGGCTATAGAAATGTGTGACAGCATCCATGTTTACGGAATGATCGATGATAGCTACTGCAGGTGAGGTGTTTTACATCATGACCCAATTTCATAATTTATACTCCAGCTACATCTTTGTTTTCTAAAGTATAATCTTTACGTAACTCTGGTACTTCTCCTGACAGTCGAGCCAATCACAGTGTTGTTCCTTACCATTACTACGAGAGGAACCGAATCGATGAGTGCAAGATGTACAGGGTCCATGAGCACACACAACGCGGGGGTCATCGCTTCATCACCGAGAAGGCTATCTACGCCAAATGGGCAACACGGCACAAGATGGAGTTTAAACACCCCTCTTGGGTCCTCTAAAGGAGACGTTAAACCCAGAAGATGTTCGTTGAGCGTACACTGGGATTCATTGTTGCTGGTTTTTGGTCTGTTTTGCTGAAGATTTTGGTGTTGCCTTACATGGCATTGTTACTGCTGAACTCCAGTTTTCATTTTACTTTTTTACCGACTCAGCAGTTTGTTGAAGTAGAAAAGACTTGCATTTGATGCCAGCTCATTTGTGGATAAAACAATCTGCAGCCATGTATGTAAACGAATGCTTAAGACATCCACATCTACCAGTGGTTAACTGGTAACAGATGGTGAAGTACCACTCCCAGTATTACTGAACATTTGCATTATGTACAGCCATACACAGTACCAGTCTAGCATTAAGCCACTAAGCTAGACACTGAAACCAGTTTATACCAAAGCTTCTGGTTTTTTAATTTCGTCATACCTGTGCCTTGACTTTTGGTATTATTCTGCACAGTGTTTTCTTTTATGCTGCAATGCTGCAGCTACAAAATGCACCTTTAGTCTATGACACAGGAGTGTATTGTTCAAGGCTGCAACTAACGATTACGATCAATTAATCATTTGGTCTACAAACTGTCAGAAAATATTTGCAAAACATCCATGACAGTTTCCTAGAACTCAAGTTCATGTATTTAGATTATTGTATTCAATCATTGGTCCAAAACCCAAAGTTTTTCAATTTACAATCATAGGCGATGAAGACAACCAGCAGATAATCACATTTGAGATTTTTTGGGGGGCATTTTTGCATAAAGAATGACTCAAACGATTAATCAACAACCATAACAAGTTGTTGCTAAATTTTGTGTCAATCAGTTGATTGATTAATTGGCTAATTGTTTCAGTTTATGCCGATAACTTGCTCTGACTGCAACAGTGTTATAATGCTTGAAGTAGTTGTAGTAGTAGTATTAGTAGTAGTAAGCCTCAACCCTTTGAGACCTGGAGCGACATCACTTTTCTTGTGCTGCTTTCAGATGCCTTTCGCAAGTATTTCAACCTTTGAACCCTGAGCAAATTGGTGCGATTTCTTTCAAAAACAGTGGGCAAAAAAGCAATGAGCAACTTGTTAAGAAATGTCCCACAAATTGCAGAAACTGAACAGATTTAGAAAATTATTTTTTAAAAAATAGGGAAAAAGGAAATAAGCAAGGGAAAATTATATTAATAATTATTATTGCATATTTAAAATTATAGTACAGAATTATTATAATTTTTAAGCACCCTTTCCAGTTATTTCCTTGTTTGTTTGTTTGTTTGTTTTTAACTCTCTTTTCTTTAAGCTAATTGTCTTGTTT
>JAPZEB010000011.1:21759078-21772847 GCA_029783705.1 Chaetodon striatus
AATAATAATAATAATAATAATAATAATATAGTTCAGTTTCATTTGAGGCCACATTTGATACACAAACATTTACAAGTAGTACTTGGCATTAAAAACGATGGCGATACAATATTTTAAGACACTTGGTGTTTTTTTTGTTAATTTTCTTTCATTTTGATATCACAGAGAGGTTCAGCAACAGTCTAAACAGTAAATATAGATTCAAATACAAAAAAAAACAACCAAAAAAAACAGTGAAAATGCCAAGGGGAGGTAGAAACAAAGAGTACTTGACAGAAATACAGGAGAAATAGGAACATCATAAGTGGGAGAAGCAGTGTCACAAACTGTAACTGCCAGGCATCCCCCAGTCACCCACTCATTCAGAGTAATAAACACGAAAGTAGAGTACCTTTGTAAAAAAAAATCCCCCCCATCCCGTTCTTCTCTTCCTTCCCTTTTTAGTTTTTCTGAGTTGTGTTATAGTGTTGGAGGGGTTCACACTGAGACAGGCAGGGAGGAGAACAGAGGAAAGGCGTGAGGGGAAAAGAGGAGGAGGAGGAGGAGGCTCATGCAAGATCTGAAGGCTGCTGTGTTGTGAAACCACCACATCGAGGTGCTCTCATACCTACATTAGCATAGTCAAAACCACTGCTCCCAGTTAGTCAACCTACCCACCACTGGGTCCTTTCTCTTTCTCTTTTAGTTTTAAGTACTCACTGTTTCATATTAGATTCAGCACTAACACTGACTCACAGGACTGATGTAACTTCCTCAGTGCTCAATACAAAGAAGAAGTATTTTTATACTCAAGAATGAAATTTCTGTAGAAATTGCGTTTGGCTCTCTGGCTGTTGAAAAGCTGATGCTGAGTGCTACTGGTTCACATATGTCAGGGAGCTGAACAGCATTGCTCAATAAGCCAGAAGCTGAACTATATTGCTAAATGGATGGCTGAGAGCTAAACTGGATTCCTGGCTTAACTTTTTATGAAGGAGCAGCTGAAGAGAGTATGAAGAGTTGTAATTGTAGAAAATGAGAAAGGGGTGCAACAAATATTTTTAACAATGAAAAGTGTTGAAATGATTGTTTAAGGACTTAAATAAGCTTCAGTGTATGGAGAAGGAGTTGTGTCTTACTTGGAATAAAGGTGAACCAGCCGATGTCTAAGAAGGTGATGAGTTGTTTGTGTTTGTGCATGTGTGTGTCTATGACTATGTGTCCATGTGTTATTGTTGTTATTAAAGCCTTATGTGAGCCAGAGATGTTGTTCCCAACCTTCTTCCTTAAGGGATCCCTTGTCTATCATTGATCTGACTAAGTATTTCATATTATATTCAATGCATGACAAAGAAATGGAGAGTGTAATAACTGCAGGATGTTTGTGTAAAAAAGCAATTTGAATGAATTTTCAGCAGATTATTTCTTGTAAATATTGCATCAGACATGAATTGTGTTTTGTTTTTATTTTTTATTTTTTTAACAATCCTACATCCTGAATAAACTTATTTTTCTGACAAATTCAGTGTTTCCTTCTCCTCGACACTTGGCAATTGTTCTATTAGCTCTCTGGCTATTTTAATGGCGTACTTTTCTAATGTGGGATGTAGCTGTTAAGCAAAGAGAGAAGGCTCTGTGGATTATAACTTGTCTTCAGGTCTTCACTGTGCCATTATCCTGTCACATTTTTAAAAAATTTCATATCTTAAGGAGTAATCTAAACCTTGGAAATAACAATTTTATTTAGTTTTCTCTAAAGAAATGAATAAAATGCTAAGATATAGGCCTGTTGTATACATATATTTTTTAAAGGTTTCCTACACCTCTCAAAATCATGACTGCCTCAAAACCCCTCCTGAAGCTTTGGCGACCCCTAGTGGGGGTCAGGACCATTAAGAATCCACCAACTGCAGTTAACTGCTACGTTAACTGCTAACTGATCACCGTCTAGAGATTCAAAAGATGGGCAGGAAGCAATAAAAGGGGTTGAAATAGCAGGTTAAAACCTGTGTTTATCAATTTTATCAATAATAAAGGTCCCATGACACTGCAGAGATCTGAAAAGCAGGCTAAAGCCTTTCTTACTGGCATAAAAATCCACTAACACTCTCTAAAATCTGGCTTTTGTATTTAATGTGAAAGGTTACAATCGGCATTCATTCCGGGAACAAATGGCTCTGCAGTAGTCATGGGTATTGATAAGTTCCAGCTCTGATCAGCTCTGATCAACAGTGATGACAATAGGACACCTGAGTGGATACACTAATTTTTGCCCTTATTCAGATGCGATGCAATAACAATGTGATCCACTTTGTCTCTAGGCTCAATGTGGCTTTCTACGGTTTACTGACCCTGTTTTCTGGCTCATACTTCACACCAAACTTGACACACCTGCAATTAATGGTTGCCATGGTGATAACAACTCAACCCTACTCTCCTTGTGATGTCACCCACTATGACTGTGAATATTCCATCCATTCATTTGAATGCTGCAAAAATTCTGGAAAATACTGAATATTTTGGAACATATGAAACAATGGTGTACCAAATGGGCTGAACATTTTAATGCTTGAATTCAGTTTCTGTTTTGAACTCTGTTGAAGTAGTCTGATGCCAGAAATGAGGAAGAATCCTACTGACTACAACTCAGCCTGTTAAAAAGTTGCACGTTTTTTCTTTGCACTTCTAGAGGGAACTTTCTGTTTGGGCTTCAGACATATGTCTTCTGAGCCCTCCAACTTTATGGAAATGCAATACTAAATCGCTGGAGTACCCCTTTGAGATCACCCTGTTAAGAGTTTGAAACAGGATGGATTTCTAATTTACATAATAATAATGAAAGTCAGGATGTCAGGGACAAACTAGAACAAGTGGGAATAAAGTGTTCCTTGTAAAGACTAAAAGTTAGAACAACCAGTACAGTACATGTTTGGTTATGACTGCCAATAACCGCTGTCAGGCTCTGACCTAATACCTGTGAGTTAATTGAACAGTGAATTAAACTATGTGCAGGTGTGTTGGCCTTCAAGACATGTCTATCTGCTTTTCAACAAACACATGGGATGGTATGGGAATTAAAGAAAATTGGAGTGTCACCAGTGTCCCGTAAATTGGCCCATAATTCATAGCTGCACCCTTGCACCTGGGGTCCCAGCTGTAAATCAGAGTTTTACTGGACATCTGGAATAGACACCAGCAAGGCTTATGTGCTCACGGCTGAATACCTAATAGGGTTATGTCCTTTATGCTGTTTCCCATTTTTTATGCTTTTCACTTTTAGTTAGTTAGGTTTCATGGATAGTCATTTTCTTCTTTAATTTCAGTTAAGTTTTGGTGTTAATTTCAGTTGGGTATAGGCAGCTGAATTCAGTATGTTTTCTGTGTGTATCTGAAATGTTTTACTGTGCAATATAAACAATATATCTTTTTATTTCTACATTAATGATTAAATATTTAAGACCACTTAAAATCCATTACCTTTTTGCCCCTTCCACTTACAGTAATGGACAAAAATGACTGATGAAATACTTCACACTTCACAGTCAAGTTAATTTTAGCGTTTTACATTCTGACAAAATTCTGCTTTAATAATTTAAATTTGTGACAATATTCTATATAACAATATTTTTATGTTTAAAATAGATTGTATTGTCTTAAATTCCTTTGTTATACCACTGAACCTCTGGCCACCACCAATGACAGTCTAGTAAACCATCCACGCTTCTTCTGTCTCCTCAGGTTGTGGTTTGCTTTATGCTGCCATGTTTGGTATGATATCGCAGACCTCGTGGTTTCCAAAGAAGCTTTTTTTTAGTCACAATACATGCAGCAAAGGCAGGTCATGCAGATTTAAGGACGTCTCATACTTATGGGGTAAAATGTTGAGTGCATGTGGCTCTGAGAGAGTGCCTCCAGTAAGTGAATTTATCCAACTTAATGGAGCTGTGGGGTCACCATAGTAATCGAATGTGGACTACAATCATGGCTGCTACTGTCAGACACCAGAATATGGTGGCTGTTAGAGGTGTAGTTCAGTGGAGGATGCTGGGAAATGGCACTTGTGGGAGACTTTGCCTCCAGCCCTGTCTACCTGTATACTGTGAATAAGGAGAAGAACAAGGACTAATATGTGCAGAGAGCATAAAACATCATCTTTTACTAAATATGGGAATAAAATGGATTTTTTATAATATATCTATAAATATGCACCACAGGCATGACAGGCATGCACACCTGCCACTGTGTATGCATTTTCATGTATAAACAGATGTACACATACATATGCATACCATACAACATTTGAAAGTGGATCGGAAATAATCACATAATATACAACACATATTTAAGCTCTAGCAACTTCAGAGGGCATTGTGAACGCAGAGATTTTTGTCGTGCCTTGGTGCGCAGATTTACATTCACTTTGTGGTTTGGGATCAAACCGTTAACATTATCTCAAGGCTGTTGCAGAACTCTGAATAAACCACGGCATCGTACACAACCTCACCGCCTCTTTGGGTTATTTGCTGCGGGGCAATACAAACACCCAACACACAGGGGCTGAGGGACTGCTCGCAAAAAACAAACGCACACAGACACGTCTTCTAACTCCCACTGCACCCATCTTGTCGGATGAATGGGGAGACCCAAGATACAGGGATATAAACAACAACATAAAAAAGAATGCAACAAACAACAAATTAAAAGCAAACCAACCAAAACAATAAAATAATGGTGACAGTACGGGAGTGGGCGGGCAGAGAAGTGCACGGTGGGATTGTCTTCACTTTAGGTCCAGGACATCTTCTTCAAAGGATGTGGAGAGGGCGAACGCGCTGGCGAGAGGCGGGCTCTCTGCTCGCAGCACCACCTTCTCTGGCTCGAGCTCCGAACTGGACGAACAATGCAGCTGGACGTCCAGGTCTGCTTCAACAGACTCTGATGCTAACCTGTTGTGCATAGAAATACATTGCTAAAGTTTGTATCACATCAGGAAACAGTTCAATGCACAATGCTGCTGCTGCTGTTGAATCTTTCACCTGTCACTGTTTGTTGACGTCAGTGCTCGTGCTTTGGGGTCTTCCTCTGTGTTCTTCTTGCTCATCTTTCTCTGTTTGACTGTTCCACTGTCTGACTTCCCACTTGGTTCCTCCGTCAAGCCTTCAGTGGTACGAGGTAACAGAGAATGTATGATTTAAAGGAATAGTTCAACATTTTGGACATATGCTTATTGGCTTTCTTGACAAAAGCTAGAATTCCTTTAGAATAAGGCCACAGCTAGCAGCTAGTTAGCTTAGCTTAGCATTAAGACTGGAAGTAGATATTAACAAGGTGGTCTGGCTCTTTATGAACATACTAAAATCTCCTGACCAGCACCTCTAAAACACAATAATTAACACATTATATCTCATTTGTCTAATCCATAAAAAAAAAAGAAACATAAAAACAGCAATTTGTGGCCAAGTATAAATAACATGTTAACTAATGAGCTTAAGAGGTGCTGATGGACTTTGTTACTTTTAGGGCCATGACATACAAAGCTGACCGTCATACTGTCGGCCCTCAGTCAGCGTTGGGCCAGTTGTGAGCTTCTGTTGCCATAGTCTTTGCAGTGTGCTATGCATCACTGGCCCTCATAGGCCCTTGTTGGCTTCTTTATTTGGCCAATTTGGCAACGGAGAGCCACTAGTGTTTGAAATCACTTTACTTGGCTTAGTGCAACGTAAAGAGAAATGGAAATAAGGAAAGTTAGCAAATGGCTGAAGTCAAAAGGGCATGACATTGAAACAAACTTTATATTATTATTTTCAGTACAAACAGTTTGTAATTGTGTTACTGTTCGCTAACGCACATTAAATATGCTTTGTTCTTTCAGTATTGGATTGTATTGTTAATGTGCTAACTGGCTAACTAACATCATGACAGTCTTCCAGTTTCCCTCTTTGAAGACAGCCGTCTGCTGTATTCAATTGTTTCCTTCCACGCAGGCGCAAAACGTATTTGCTGGTCGGCCACTGGCTGTAGCCTTTGGGGTGTGTTCATGTGCAACTTCCCCTATTGTTTCCCTATTGTGTGTCTGGGCCTTTAGACAGAGCCAGGCTAGCTGTTTCCTCCGAATTCCAGTCTTTGTGCTAAGCTAAGCGAACCCTCTGCTAGCTGCAGCTTCATATTTAGCATACAGAAATGAGAACATATTTATCTTTTAGGGCTAACTCTCACCAAGAAAGTTACTAGGTATAATCCGCAAAATGTCAAACTATTCCTTTAACTTCAGAGAGGCCACTTGATCCAATAGACATCCAGTACTTGAGCTAAGACGGGCTACACTCATATCTCAACATATTGGCTGCTAGCTGTAGCTGTAGTATACAGAAACAAAGTAATGATCTTCTCATTTAACTGTTGGCAAGAGAGCTACAGAGCACATTCCCCAAGATGTCAAAGTATTGCTTTAAACATTGATATAAGGTGAATTTGTTATTTGGCGTTTACCCAGCAGCTCCTTCCGTGTGCGGCTGGCTATCTCTTTGATCTCCATGCGTGACAGCGAAAGCGAGTGTGTGGCAGAGATGAGGGGAGTCGGGGGTACCATGGTGGGGGCTGGCGTTGTCAGCACCTTGTTGACCAAAGGGGACTTGAGTGGTCTTTCTATGCTGCGGCCCACCAAGTTACACAATGGGATCTTGAATATGTGCTTGCATGATGATTCACCTGGGAGGACAAATACCCGAAGGAGAGAAGGATGGAGCAGAGAGCAAGTGGGTACAGTCAGAAAGACGGAGGGAGGCAGGTGACATGAGAAGACATGAAACAAGAGATAAAAAGAGCAAAGATGGGAATAGAGTGTTGGAAAAGAGACACATAAAAGGGTGAGGAATGTGTGACAGCTAATGAGAAATGCATGAAACTCCTGGCCTGAAGCACCAAAGTGTCTTTACATGTTTTAGCTCATTAGTTACAGAACATATCTTTTCAGAGTGTTTGTGCACCCTCTGAACATTTTGGCATTGCAATTTTTTTGTTGCTCTAATTATTTTTTAGTTATTTTAATTTTTGGCCCAGATTTAGATGAGAAGCTGGGTACCACTCTCACTGTTGTCCGGAGGGGAGGTGCATTAATACTTCTGTCCATGTTTATAGGCACGGACTAGGGCTAGCTGTTTCCTTCTGCTTCTTTATGCTAAGCTAACTACTTTTCTAAAGGGACAGTTCACCCTAAAATCAAAAATACACATTTTCCTCTTACCAGGAGTGCTGTTTATCAGTCTAGAGTGTTAAGTGTGAGTTGCAAAGTGTTTGAGCTACAGCTGTAGAGATGCCTGCCTACTCTCCAACATAAGGGTACTAAATGGCACTTGGTTTGTGGTGCTCAAAGCAGCAACAAAAAATATATCCGAGAAACTCAACACCAATGTCTCTTTCCAGAAATCATGACACGATCTCACAAGAAAGTCCACAGACCTTGCTGTGAGCGGTTTCATGTAGGAACTATTTTCTGAACTACACTCACCAACTGCATCACTGTGCTTTGAGCACCACAAGCTGAGTGCCATCTAGTTTCATTATATTGGAGAGAGGGCAGACATCTCTATGGCCGATATCTCCAACACCCAGCAACTGACACCAAAACCATCTACATTAATAACTAGATTAATGACTAGCACTACAGGCAAGAGGAAAAGCCTATATTTTTTTCATTTTTGGGTGAACCTCCCCTTTAAATATATTCATATTTACAGGGGACATGAGAGTGGTATCGACCTTGTCATGTAATCCCTTGCAAGAAGAGGAAATGGCACATTCCCCAAAATGTCAAACTGTGGATTGCAAAGCCCTCTTGCCTCTTGGTGTTGCATTCAAGGACCCTCTAACATTCGGCTCACAAAAGCGTTGCTTCCATGTGCTGTGCTGATGGAAAATCAAACTCACAACACAAATAGCAAACAGATATTTTGAAATCATAATGTGAACTGGTCATTTTATGTGTTTAATAAGGGTCCTAGAATGCACCATTAGAGAAGGTAATCAAAACAGAGACTGATCGCAACATCACAAATAAATAACTAACTAACTAACCTCAAGCAAGTTTCAAGTGTCTGCAAGCTATGTTCATAGCTCAGTAAAATTAATGGTAAACAATGGCTGCCTAGAATGTAAGGGAACAATCTAAAAACTAACATATGCATAGTAACTTATTTGTCTGGAGGTTGACGAGCTGATACAATGGAGCCAAATGTCCATTTTCAAATGAAGACACTCGAAAGTGATTAATAGTCCTATTTACTGAAACAGCATGTGATCTTAAAATTAATCATCCTTACTGCAGAGAGCTAATGTGATATAACTGTTCAGTTGTAGCCATTTATAGCAGACCATCCATTATTCAGCCGAGACTATAAACGCTTAAAGTCTGTTTGGGACACATTAAATGGATGTTTGGAGTTTTTCAAATGGCACAATCTGCAGTGTGCCAAACCTGCAGTGCCTGATTGTTCCATCAGGGAGCAGTATTGCAGTTCAGCAGCCTCACTCTGCTCCACTGTGGCAGGCTGATAGAAACATGGATGAGACTGAATCAATGTGGTGAGGCTACGGAGCACAAAGAGGACTGTCTCATCTGAAATGTCAGCGGGTGAGAGGTGAGCAAAGAGCCATGGAGAAAAATAGAGGGTCACTGCTGATGTTTGACAGGTACACCGTGTTAGTGTTGTCACAGATCTTCTCTCCTGTACCTGCGCCGTCATACAGCAGAAATGGCAATAAACCAAAATGCAGGGAAAGCATGCAGTTATTTGGAATATATAATCACAGAGATCGATATATTCCACGTGCGTTTCTGGACCAGGGGAAGTGTCACACTGCATCACACTGGCGAATTAATTAAATATAAATATTGGGGGTGTTTTCAGCACTAATTGAAGTCGAATTCTCCACAGCGGAGAGATGTTTCGCTGCAGGTCTTTGGCGCGTGTTCGAGCCAGTGGATCGAGGTGGCGGCTAGCAGCCACATCAGTAACAGCATCTTGTTCACATTACTGATGCGATTACATCAGATGAAACCCTCCCCAAGGAGCAGACATGGCAGGCACACAGGCAGTTAGAGGATGGGATTTTTGTCAGCACCCCTTCCACCTCTCTCCCCCTTCTTCAGCCTACCACCCCCCTCACCCCTAGATTGTGGCACCGCTGTTTGGACTACCACTTTGGATCGAAGAGAGGGCTGACAAAAGTCTCCATGGCGACAGTGCAATCTGTAAATCATGCTGCGGCAGACGTGTCTTCTCCTTCCCTCTTTCCCTTTTCTCCCTCCTTCTCTCCCAACCTCCTGCTTGTACACAACCCCTCCCTTTTCTCCCACACTCATGCATACCTTTTCTGCATCTCCTCCTCTCTTCCCCCCTCAGTAATTTTAAAACCCACCGCCTTGATCGACGTTATCTCCTCTGCCTCACTTTTTTTTGTACTTTGCTCTCTATCACCTTTTCTACCCTCTCACTCTGCCCTCACACTAATGCTTTAATTAGTTAAGACAGAAAGGGGGAGGGGATGGGGAAGACATAATGTTCACTTAACATTCAACCAACGTTTAAGTCAACATGCCGCCTTGGAGCAGACAGGGTGGTACACTCTGGGAGCATGTGCATGTTAGTGGGGCAGCATTATGAGCATTATTGTCATGAGCTGTGGACGAGTTGTGGGAAAATCCTGCAGTACCTTCAGCGTCCTTAGACATGTACAGGGAAAGCTTGGTACCATAGGGGATCCGTATAGAATCTGAACCAGGGATGAAGAAGAGGGTTACACAAACTGAACACACACATTACTGTAACATACATTTCGCCGCACACATACACACACACACACACACACACACACACACACACACACAGTAGGATACTGTTAGGTGTACTACTCCCAGTGATGCAGAGTCATATGCATAACCAGCTAAAACAAGAAAGAAAATGAGAATCCCTTTGAGAGAAATGATTACCCGAGCCAGCCCCTAAAAGCATAAAGCTCGTCCTCGGCTAATTGCAGCAGCGACAGCCGAACCTTCCTCCCTGTTAGCCTTAATGGGACCTGTAAATACCCGCTCCCATCAGGAAAGCAGAGAAGGACTGCCTTGATGGCGCACACAACCAGGACATTTTAATAATTGTTTTCTTCAAGCCTTGTCCTTGCCTGCAGCCGTCAGAATCACATGGATGCATCTGAGGATGACTTTGTGTCCCTTTCAACAGCTAGAAAGTCTAATGAACAACGAGAAGTTGACATTGCCTTGATTCATCACATCAGTCTGTTGTGCTCATGCCGAATGACAAACCTGTATGTCATTAACGACAGCCGCATATTACAAATATGCCCCATTCTGAGACAGTTGTATCAGTCTGGAAGAGGTCAGTCGTGGGGGTAGGGGAGATTTCGAATGGTCAAATACACAATCAAAGATGGAGGAGGGAGTAAAAGTGGGCTGGAGGGTGGGAGGGAGGGGCTCTTATTGATCCTCAATCATCCTTGAAAGCATTCTCTGCCTCTGAGGACACTTATTGTGTGCCTTGAATGGCGGTGGTGGTGGGAGGCATGTGGGTGATTAGTCTGTTACTCCTTTTGTGATTTGTGGTTTTTCAGAATCGAAAGGATCATAGCGATGCTTTTGAATGTTTCAGCCCTACTTTTCCATAACTGCCAACAATTTTTTCATTGCAGCCACAGGTTTCCATTTCTTTAAAGATATGATGTGTAACTTTTTCACATTAAAATGTCTAATAACAACTAGACCACTGCTAAGCAATCTAGTTTGTTAAGTTGTGTACTTATATTGTCCGAAACGTTTCCAACAATGTACAATCCCAGAGAAATCTTTCATTTCTAATCAAGGACACAATCCATGTCATTTAGTTGCTGTCACATCTGCTTTGCATGTGCATCAGGGTTGTGGTTGTTTTTCAGCAGCTGTCATAAATTCACTTTTTATCCAGTTTTAAGCCACTTTTTTAAGATGCACTGTCTAGATCCTGGTCATTTTCGACTATATGTTTTAACCAGATACAGGTTTTTTGTCATCAGATGTCTGGATATTAAGTTATCAGAGAAACAAGCTGGCTAGCTAGCAACAATTCAGCTCCAACCCCTGCTACACCAAACACCTTAGGAGAAACACTGTTTTTTAAAGCATCGGGGAAACACTGACTTTTAATGTGAAAATGCTTTATTCTGTGTTTTAACTGATTAAAATCACCTGGTCTGTTTATTTTGGAGAGAAAGAGACTTTTGTGGATGATTCGGCTCCAAATAAAAACGATACACACTGAAGGAATCCCAACTAGGAGAAACTGACTGAAGCGATGGCATTGCTCTGTCTTTTGTTATTGTTTTGACTGATATACCCCTAGCAGCAGAAAATAACACATTGTATTGTGTAAAAAAATCAATTTGCAAGCATCACATAAAAGACCACAGAAGACATTTTGTTGTCTTGATGTTTGTCATGTTATCACTGCATCAAAATTAGACCGTTTTTTATAACTGGTGTGTTTAAGGATGCTCCAAAATCTGAGAGCTGGCTGTTCTATATTTTTCTTGTTATCAACAAATCCCATAAAAAGACTAAAACCAACAAGGAATTGATCCTACTAACAAACTGACAAGTATTGCCCGTATAATCAAAGCCTGATATATCTTATTCCTCTGTGCCACAGAGCTCCATTGTTTTCCATAACTATTAATAACACACTGTTCTTACATGTGTCTTCATTACAATGAACATGTCTGCTGTTGTTTATTTTGAGTCAATACCACAAACACCTTCCTAGTGCTGTAAATGCAGAGTAAGGTGCAAACTGCATAATAATCTGTCACTGAAAATAGTCCCCAACAAATGCATTTTACTCCTGTTTAAATGTTTGGTAGAAACTACAGTGCCCAGCTGTTTCAGAAGAAAACCCAACTATATTTGAGGTTTATTCTTAAGGCTCTACATCCTCAGTAAGGAACCACTGAAAGTAGATAAGGTGGAAAATATTAACCATTGCATCCTGGTTTTCGGTCTTTTAATGGGATTTCTGACATTAAGAAATATATTAAATAACCAGCCACATTCTACAAACGCAAACTAATTTCACGTTATCCTTTTTACCGAGTTCATACTTTTTTGTCTTCTATGTTCGATATTACTTGTCAAAGCTTTGCAAGTCAGCAGTAAACACAAGCAGGTAAAGTTTTCAAAAATGATCCAGGCTTGCAATGACAAATGAAATAGTGTGAATAAAAACAAAGACAATGCATTCTTGACATAAAATAATTAATGTCTTTAAAAGCCCTGAAAATCAGTTTTCTCAATCAGCTTTTTTTCTGAAAACACTTTTCTAGTTTTCACATGAGAGGTTTCTTCCTCTCAATATTTGCATTCTGTGCTTTACTCTGTTTTATATTTTAAAACCATGCTTAACTTAATTGTTGCTTATTTATCCATAAACATTTAATGTCATAGAGAAATGCTTATACTTTTAAACACTAAGGATTTTAAACTAGGTTTTTTGGGGCTTTAAAGTTGCTGCAAGTTGATTTTCATATTGTACTGAAATAAATGGAAGAAAATGGAAAACATAGTTTATGGGCTAAAATATTTAAAATCATCAGTAGGGTTATATAAGTTATAGTAAAAAAAAAAAAAAGAAGCCATATAAAGAAAACTTTGTGAAGATCTGGATCTCTTCCAGTGTCACTGATTGGTGCCAACAATGAGGACATTTTGTCATAAAACTAAATTATGTCAGTATGTACAGTGAGAAAATATGAGGTAATAATGATGCAATTAAATATGCTGCCCCAGAAAACGACACATGATTTGACCGTGAGAAAGTAAGAACTCTGGAGGAGAAAAGCTGCGGCTGCAATGAACCATTCTGCTGAGACAAGTTTATGGAAATGGATCTGCTCACGGCAGCATCCAAACTCAAACAGGTCTGCAGGCAAAGTTGACATTTGAAAACCTTTAATACCGAAGCACTACTATCAACATCCTCTGGTTATTTTGCTATGTGGGGCTTACCATCACCGAGCGGCGAAGGGAACACGGGCATCTCGTAGCCGGTGGGCGTCTGCGGGGAACTCTGGGAACTGGTGTCTCTTGAGCTGCAGTTGGAGGCTGAGCTCACTGGAGCCGACGAAACAAAATAGATGTCTGACTGTGGGTAGAAAAACGGGAGGACACAGAGAGGGAATGAGGTCAGTAAAGAGACATGACGAACATGTGAGGATGCCGAGAAATATTAAGAAGACGAGAAGGATAGAGGCAGAAGGTGAATCATGAAAAGAAAAAAGAAAAAACTAAGAGATCTAATGATGATAGAGGAGGGAAAAGTATTGTTGTATGGCAGGTGCACTGTGGTCTTTTAAAACTTATCTTTGTGTATGAATTATGAGTGTATTATTGATTTGTAACCATGCAGATTGCCAGCCATATTTCCCACCAGGGTAATAAAGATTGATTGAAATGAGAAAGCTGAGACAGCTACTTCTATAACGCAGAGTGAGGCCTTCTTACACCGAGAACACTCACAAGCTAAAAGGCCTCTTGCTTTAGTGAAAAATAGTGTGTTGTAGGTTCACACATAATACATTTCTACTACCTTATCACCTGACTTACAAATATAAACCAGTGAAATATAAACAAAATAATATATTTACAAAGTTACACTGTGCTACCTTTCAATTATACTGACCCGTGAAGAAGCCAACTGTAGCTCTGGGACCACTGCTGTGTACACAAGGTTGCCATTGACCACCAGTCG
>JAPZEB010000011.1:21788801-21813301 GCA_029783705.1 Chaetodon striatus
CATGTTTTCCACGTGTCCACAAGAAATATCAAAATATAAAACACATTTTCCATAGAATTAATTTATGATGTTTAGGCTCCTCAGAGGATGAACCATTTCTATTTTGTACACTGTGGGCCTTCCTCTAGGGCTACAAACAGGTGAAAAATGTCAACTTTGCACACTAGCTTTTTCATGATCAAAAAAACAGATTTCTATGAGATCACCTCTGCACGGACATGCTCCAAAGAGGATAAATCCTCAGCTTTGTGTTTAGCCTTACTACCTGTAAGGCGATATACTTACCGTATACAATATACTGACTTGAGTTACTCTGGTGTGAAATACAATCACATTATTTAATTCGACTACAGTTTTTGTCTCTCAGGTGGCTGTGAGACAAGCGACAGACCAGCAGCCGCACTCACATGCAACACAAGCACAGACTGTTGCTTATTATTGACCGCCAGAATGCCTTTTTTCTATCTTAAGAAGAAATCCAATTCTGTGTCAGATTTGCTGAGCAGCTGCCCTTTTAAATCATACTCACTAATATTGGCATTACAGAATGGAGTTCTACAGTAAAGCAATTATATCCTTTCTTCTCCTTTTCTTTCCATGGTGAGCACATTTTGCCAAGTTGGCTGCCATTGTACTGGCTTCCTATCGGTGGGATATTTTTCTCTGCTGAATGACATAGAGATGAAGACCTGTGACTGATGTGCAATTAAAGTCTCTGCAATTTCTTTAATACCAGTGTATAGCACAAACAGAGGGGTTCAATCTTTGGGCGGAGTTAGTGGTAAGACATGAAGATGAAAGAGGTACAACAACATATGCAAAAAGTACAGAAAGAGTAGGATACAGAAATATTTTGACAAAAAAAAGAAAGAGAGAAATATTTATCTCAAGCTTTGCAAGTCTAACCCAACACGGGGCTATGGTATGACAACAGTCTGCAGCCGCGCTACTGGCCCTTAAAGGCTGCACTTGAGCACAACAGTGCTTTGAACATGAATGTCTGAACTAAACTTTATGGTCATCCATCTGATAGTCGTTGAGACATTTCACTCAAAACCACAAATGTCAACCTCATGGTGGTGCTACAGGAAAAGTCAGTGGATAACGAAGGTCTATAGGATTCATCCTCTGGGGATCCTGAATGTCCAAACCAAATTTTGTGTCAATCTTATCCAGTAGTTTAGATATTCCATTACCGGCCACAGAGGTGGACTGATATTGCTGCTTCTTTAGTGTAGCTAGACACAAAAACTATACAATAGGACAAAAATACACAGTTACACATGCAGACACATACCTGCTGTTTGTTCTCTTTAGAGTAGGGTAACATGGTGGACACATGGAACATGAGCTCATGGCCCTGATACACTGTGTAGATGGACTTAATTCCTGTAGTGTCATCTGCAGGTGAAAAGAGACAGAAACAGAAGATGACAAAGATAACTGATGTATTCAAAAGCATTCTACTTCAAAATCATGTTAATATGATGTCATTTAAACCGCTCTCTTACTCTTGGTGTCTAGCCCTCCGCGGTAACCTGCCCATCCCTGCAGCGTAATGGAATCACCCAGCAGATTGAGAAACTTATCAAAGCTCTCACTCCCCGTCTCTGAAACAAACACAGGACTTTTGACTTAGCAGACAGCTTCTCTTGCTGTTGTTTTGACAGGGATAGTTTGACATCAAATTTGCTTTCTTGCCCTGAGTTAGATGACCTCTTGCAGTTTTATAGTCAAATGTGAGGCAACCACCTAGCTTAGCTTAACACAATTGGAAACAGGTAAACAGCCAGCATTGCCCCGTTGGAAAGCAATAATATCCACATGACAAAACCAAAAACTATTTCTTGGCTGGGTACAACAAATGAGATGTAACATGTTAATCAGTGAGTTTTAGAGTTGCTGGTTGGCAAATTTTCTCACCTTGAAAGCTGGGCTAAATGTTTCCCCTGTTTCCAGTCTTTATGCTAAGCTATGCTATGCTAATATAACTGGCTGCTTCCTCCAGTATTATATTAAATGGACAGATACGAAAATGGTATTGGTTTTCTCATCTAACTATTGGCAAGAACGCATATTTCTGAAAATGACAATCTATTCCTTTAATAGGTTGGACACTGAAAAAAGTTAGAGGGATTTACCATTGCTAAACATCTCGTCATCTGTGAGCTGTCCGTCTTTGGCAAACAGGACGCCAAATTTAAAGTTGACAGAACCCTGAAAAATCATAGCTGGATTAAAACTATAAAATATTTTATAAATGATTTATTATCCTTTCCCATTGTCATACAGTGTTGCTATTGAAAGAAATATGATGCCAAATATACACAAAAAGCTATTTAGACTGCCGTCAATCTTTACATAAAATTAAAGATACACTGAGAGAATAATTACTCAACATGAAGACAGTATTACTAGAAATAAAAAGTAATGAAAATGGCATAATATTAGAGAACAACTTTAGCTGAAGATATATGTAATGTTTTTCCTGCAAGATTTGGGACAATAATAAAGGATTTTGTTAACAGTCTGGCAGAGACTTATGCCAGCTACAAAATCAATAAAGTCTCAAACAAGTGAGCGATATGTGGGTGTGTGAATGTGACTTACAAGCTAAACAAAAGGAAACCAAACAAAATAACATAAAAGAAGTAGTGTCCAACCTTGTACAAAATAAATCAATGAATAAGCTACTGTGAAAGCAGTATCCTGTACCTCCTGTTCCTCCAACACCAGCAGATCCTGAAGAAAGAGGACATGACAATTATTATTCACTCTGACCAGCACTCAGGCCTGAGGACATACAGTTTAGATGCTGCTGATCAGGCTCAGCATGTATGGACCGTGCTAGATTTCACTGGGAGTTGGCCGATGCTTTAAATCTCACCTTCTGAATCTCTGGGTTGAGGATCTCCCTGGGGCCTTTCTCAAACCTGTCCATGTTCATTGCACTGGGAGTAATAGGAGGAGGAGGAGGAGGAGGAAAAGGAGGAGTGGAGGAAGTAGTGGTGAAAAAAAGAGAAAGGGGTGTTTAGGATCGATGGAAGACAAATAGCTCAAAGGGTTACACAGAAAAATGAGGGAGAACTGATATAGGGGATTTCTCATCCTTCTTGTACCATTTGTCCTCATTCAGAGTTTAAGCAGTGACGTTGCTCAGCCTGAGGAATTTATAATCGCCAGTCTCCTGTTTCATGCATCTTGTTACATCCTGTTACCTTTCACTCACAAAATCTGCTATCTGGAAACGTAATGTTGAAGATATGTGATGCCAGATTAGGTCAATGTCCGAGCTATTGGCTACTTTGGGCTAACTGTGGGAATATGCTGCTTTTTTTGTTATATATTATCGTGAAATAAATATAATTTTTGACTATTGATTAGACAATATAAACCACATGTCCTCTTAGGTTTTTGGAACTATATAACACTTTAAAGGTCAAATGAAAAAGAAAATTCTCTAAATTACAGCCCTAGACCAATCTTTGCAACTAGGCTGAACAATTTATTGATTACACGTAATAATACATTTTTCATGGCTACACAATGTTGTCAAACCTGTTCATCGGTTCATATGGGCTTGCTGTACGTTCCAGTGTTGTGCAGATGCAAGCATATTGAGACCAATCTGCATGTCTGTATCTTACTTTAAAAACATTTATCATACCATACTGGAGACTTAAGGGACAGCTCACCCCAAAATCAAAAACACACATTTCCCCTCTTCCCTGTAGTGCTATTTTATCAGTCTAGATGTTTTGGTTTGAGTTGCCGAGAGCTGGAGATATCGGCTGAAGAGCGGTCTGTCTTCTCTCAAATATAATGGACCTAGATTGCACTCAGCATGTGGTGCTCAAAGCAACAAAAGAAAAATACATTTAAATTACTGCCCTGCTTTTGTATGCCTCCATGCACCAGTCAAATTTCTCTTACAGTTTACATCCATGTCTGTGAAAACAGGGATGCTTCAGATGCATCTTCCCCCTGGCAATACAAAAGATCTATACAGTTAGTACAGTTTCAAGATTAGTGTCACCAGTTCAGTATCTGACCAACTGTTTCCCCTTTTGGTACTGAGATATGACACTGAGTAATGGTCAGAGAAGTGTTATGCAGAATATTATGATGTCACAGTGAAGCTGACCTTTGACCTTTTGGATATAAAATGTCATCATTTCATCCTATGAGACATTTGTGTTGTCATAATTGGCATAAAAATTCTTGAGTTATGACAAAAAATATGTTTTGTGAGGCCACAGTGACCTTGATCTTTGACCAAATTCTAATGAGTTTATTCTTTAGACCAAGTGGACGTTTGTGTCAAATTCGAAGAAATTCCCTCAAGGTGTTCTTGAGATGTCGCGTTCACAACAATGGGATGGACATACATCCGTATAGACGGACAAACTGAAAACATAATGCACCCGGTCAAGGTTATCACCGGCAAGGAGGCATAAAAAAAACTCAACAGCAATGTCCTTCTCTAGATATCATGACCCAGTTACTCAAGGTAATCAACAGACTTCTTGTGAGCAGTTTCATGTGGGAATTATTTTCCTTCTGCTGAACATCTCCTGCCAACTGTGTCACTGTGCAGGTGTGAGCAAGCATCTACTCATGGACAACAGGCTTGTGTTGGTGACAGCATGCGATGTAAACATTAATAACGTAATAACCACAAGCTGAGTGCCATTTCCATTATATGTAAGAAGGTAGACATCTCTATGGCTGATATCTCCAACACTTGGCAACTCACACCAAAACAATTTAGATTGATAAATAACACTACAGGTAAGAGGCAAATATGTGGTTTTGATTTTGGGGTGGACTGTCACTTTTAAAAAAAGTATAATGTCCTTAATATCTTCATAAAGGTATGATGATATTTTGTGAAAATTGTCTTCACACAAGCATCTTAGCGGAAAAAATGCTTGCACCGACACAGCAGTAAACACTGTGTAACATTTATATACTATCAGAATATTTTGTGTGTGTATTTGTGTGGGCTGGACATAAATAAATGTTGCCATAAAAGTATAATGGCAATTGGAGGGATGTGTGGCTTTGATTTGCTGTTAGTCACATCTGTATGCAAGTCTTTATTTCTCAGCAGCAGCATTAGATAACCCACAATATTAATTCTCATACATGCATTGTCAAGAATGAACTGTGCTGTCTTGGAGCTCCAGGCTGCACTGCTCACCTTAGGATGGACTTGACTGATAGTGTTTTGGTCGGGCTGTAGGGCAGGCTGATCTTCAGAGTGCCCTGAGCAAACAAGAATGACACAGATCAGGGATTGCGAACTCTTTTCTCTGAAGAGACACTTGCTAAAACCTGTTGCATTGTTGCTCATTTATAAAGGAATATCCTGCAAACAGTATTACCCAAAAGAAATTCACAGCACACAACATCTTTTTTAATCAGTCATAGAATAATTACAGAGGAACAAATTAAACTGGAGCAGTTCAAGCCAGACAAAGTTGTTCTGCTCAACAACAACAACAACAACATCCTGTACCAGTTAGAGTCTGACAGAAACAAGACAAATCGATGTGATCAGGCAGCGGAGGTGCACCACCCTAATCAGGTTCCAGATGAGGCTGGAGGCCAAAATTAAATCCAAGCTATCCTGGTCATGCAGCTGAGTCACCACACTACAAACACACAACAATGAATATGCATCTCACACACACACACACACCTACACAAACTTAAAAATGGAGCAGCATAGTCACTCAAGATGGTGTTTTGTACCATCTTATATTTAGATATGCTGAAAAAGTTTCACCTGCTACTGTGCACTCTGCTTAAGTTTAATCTGTTTTTTGAAAGTTTCAGTACGTTCCCTTCTGTTTGGGGAAGATCCTGTGAGGCAGTGGTGGACACTAAGTACATTCGGTACAGTAATGAGGTACTTGTATTTTACTCATTTCTATTTAATGCTACTTTATACCTCTTCTCCACTATATTTCAGAGGGAAATATTGTACAGTTTACTCCACTACATTTACCTGAGAGATGTCCCCTGTAAATCGTCATTTGGTTTCATTTAGATAACCGTTTGAGGAGATAAAATTATCAATTTTAATTAAAAAAAAGCAAAGATTGGAGAAAAGTGCAAAAATAAATAATGCTTTGTGTAGCAGAACTTTGTTTTTTCTCCTTTTTCATACCCATTATTCATATAATGACTCTGCAGGTTTATCTCGTGACCTTTTGGAGGAGGCCTGACCTCAGCACTAAACTGCTGCTTACACATTAACGCATGACAATTAACAGTATGATAATGTAAAAGCTAACAGTATGTCAGTCATGGGAGCCACTTTTCCAGAACTTTTAAAATACATTTTGCTACTAATCCCTCTTTATTTGTAAGTTATGTCTACCTTCAAAATGCATTGTATGTATCCTTGAAGTCTAACAAATGTCTTGAATTTATTTCCCTCCTCATTACAACAGTTGCAAAGTTTGTTCTAAATACTGCATTGTTTACATACATGTTTACCAGGAAGCAGTTGTCATCTTCCCTTTCTTTTTGCCTTTCACACTGTACTGCAAACCTGAAATTATCCAGACATTATCCAGAGGAGCTGTATGTGAGAACACAAATGTCCGAATCAGTTGGTTCAGACATTAAACTGACTTTATCCTGCCAGCAATGTCCCTACAAGCACAAAGTCCCTGTAATGTCAGATGTCTGAGCCCATGTGTGAATAGAGCACCACAGAGTGATTGGGCGTGTGGATAATGGTTCTGTCATGTGGCTGCCGGAAAACAGGCAGAAAACAAACATTTGAAAGAAGATGGGTCATTTACACAAGGACAGTGACAAAAATGTCTAAATGGAGAGATGACAAGATTTGGGAACCTCTGTCAATATGGGCTGATGCCAAAATCCTCAGACAAACTCAAGGAGCAGCAAGAGATTCTGGGACTAAATCATGAACTGGCTATGAGACCGCAGTGTAATCCATGTCATGTTCTGCATCCTGCACACTCTATCCAGGCACAACCTCTGCCAAAACCGAACAGAGTAGATTCATTCAGTGAGAACGTGTCCAACACGGACAATCTCCTGTTGTGTGCTACACATGTGAAAGGAAAATGTCTGGAATTCATACCAAAAAAACCCACTGATTTGTGGATTGTCTTGAAGCCGCGACTTTAGTATTTTGGCCATTGCCATCTTGGATTTTTAGAGCCAGCATTTACCTGAGGGTGGAGCTGTGGGGAAGTGAGAGGTGAATCTGACCAGTTAGCTGAGGTGATGCCTCGCAGACAACCTGCTGCTCAAAGCAGCCACACCCAAATTGTGCATAACTTCAACTCGATTAGCGAAATTAGCTGTAGAGACCCCAAACTGTTTTGTGTACCAGGCTGTAAACATGCCTATGTCAGCTGTGAAGTTGGGCATTTTAACATGGAGGTCTATGGGGAATGACTTGCTTTTGGAGCCAGCCTCAAGTGGCCGTTAGAGGAACTGCAGTTTTTGACACCTCATTGTTGGCTTCATTTTCCAGCCCTGGAGGTGGTCGCTTGGTGTATCCTTGTGTGTGCGAACAGAAGATTAAAAAAAGTGCTTCATTAAATGTCAAAAACTCAGGACTATTAGTTGTAAGGGAGTATTTTCTTACTGTTGTGCTGCGTCTTCTACGTAATGGATCTGAGTACTCGCTCCACCACTGCTGTAAATAGAGCAGATGATGAACTCACCGTCTTTCTCCAGAGGATGGCTCTGTACTGAGGAACCCGCTGGTTGTTCTGGTCTGAGAGGACGACTGACAGGTAGAAGGGATTCTTCTCTGCATCTGTCCCCACATAGTTCTGATGGACTGAGGGAGACAGAGAGAACATACAGATACAATTATACGTGCACACAATAAGAGTGATTAGAGAAGTAATGTTTTAGTTTTACTCATATAGGTAGATTTCTTTTTTCTTTTATCCTCTGAAAACGTTTAGGTATTCCACGCTCCCTTTTAACCCCCACTGTCTTGGCCTTTCTTTCTCTGCCTTTTTGTCCTCCTCTCTACCTATTCATTCATTATTTCCTGTCTCCCTTTCAGTTTCCTCCTCCGCCCATCGCTATTTATCTCTTTGTGTGACATGGGCCCAGACAAAGATCTCCACAGCATTCATGCCTCTGCTTCTTCGGTTGACAGGGTGACATCTTCAGAAACAATGCTGAACAGACCTCTAAACCCAATTAGACGCAAGATCTTTGCCTGCATTGCCGTTTCTTTGTCCTCCTCAGATGCCTTCTTTATTCCCTTATTTCACGTCACATCTCCATTTGTTTTTTTTTTCAGATTTCTTCATTCTCCATTAACCTTGGTTTTATGCTTCAGGTGAGTGACGACTTTGCAAGGTTGGGTTGCAATTATATCCTTATTAGTCTACGCAGCTGGAGCTTTTTCTTAGTGTGAGAGCAAAGCACATTGAAATCAACTGGGAATTGTCCTTATACCTAATGCAAGACAACAGGGACCCAAATTAGGTCAAACTGTTTTACTATTCCTCACCCAATCATCATGAAATTGAGAATTCAAGTATCTGTATTGGATGCTTCATTAGACAGGAAGTGGCTGTGTTAGAATAACCGGCATAGAGTTCATAATGTGTTGTGTTGTACGATGCAGTCGGCTCTGCTCAGGCTGTGAGACACAGATGGCTCAGCTGCAGTCCAAACAGGTCGAGCCAACTTTCTGGAGACGTGGCTTGTTTTAAACTGCCCATGCCGTACCATGATTAGACCCTGGCTGGAGGAGAAAAGGCATTTCTTGCTGTCCAACTTTCCCTCACAATTATCTCCATCCATCTCAGGCTCCATCCTTTATCTCAACTTCATAAGATGAAGGCATTCTTCTTGCTTCGAACCTGGACAATGATCTTTTGTTGCACAATTTGAAGTGTCGCCTACACTGTGAACCTGAGAACAGGCATGCTGTTAATGAGGAGGGAGAAATGATGAGGGTCAGAGAGGTGAAGGGGCAGGTGACCACTTCTAATGTATTTTTTAACAATCACAGAGGAGAGTGGCTCCTGCTAGCCTGCTGCAAAGCACCGGGCTCATTGCAGAAGCCAGCAGTCCGATCTTAATTGTGTTATCTGTTGGAGGCGAGCTCTGTCTGGTGGTGGTGAGGCTGTATGTCCTCTGTGGGCTTCCTCCCTGGGTGGTGTATGGGATTAAAGTGTGGTTGAGACTCTCAGTGGGGATATGGCTGGATGCTAACAAGTTTTGGCCTTGAATGAAGAGCAGTGCAGCGTGAGGACAAGACTGACTTCGCAAGATAAGAGGCATCCTGCGGACCAGGGAAGAAATTCAGGGGATGTTTTATTTCTGCAGCTCATAGGCTCGCCCTCACCGTCACCCTCCGTGTTTCTCTCTCTATCTCACGCTTACACCATGTGTGTGAGGCTTTTTTTTTTAACATAGCACAACAGAGCAGCACTGACCTTTTCCCAGGAAGTATTTAAAGAACCATCTGGTGTGGTACTCTGGATTCTCCAGATGGACATCGGTTCTCCTCCAGGTTCCCGGCGTGTAGTCCAAAGCCTGTTTGTGACACATATACACACACACATACAAATGCACACACACATTGTCATCATGATGGTCACAGCTTGAGTCACAGCGGTCTTCTCTGTGGAAAACTGTTACACAATGCAGCAGTAATGATTAAAATACGGGTCAGGAAATCAGATACAGCCCAAGCCTGGGCACAGTGAGCTACACTCAGTCTTTTTACTGTTATTGTTTCATCATGATAGAAATAATCCATACCAGGATGTGAGACAAAAGCAAGGGAGTGAATTACAAACACTGCAACGGCATTTTTGAAGAAGCAGAATAAAAAGCAACAAAGACAATTAACAAGCGCTAGGAAAAATTAAAACTGTATTGAGTATGACATGTTGAAGTTATTTGTTTTATTATTATTTTGACCAGTAAAATTAAATAGGTTGGGTGAAGCAAGTGTGTGAAACTGCAAAAACAGAGCCAGGACGAGCAGTTTTCAAACATGTGACACATAACTTAGTCTGTTTTCTGACACCTGGAGCAGGTTCACCTGAAAAAGCTGAGACAATCTGATGTTCCTTCATTTGCATATTCCCACATTTGCATTGTGTCAGGTCAGAAAAAAGGTGTAACACTTAATCGGGCGTCCCACTACACAGTGCCTACATAATGCACGACTTATAATATGTCCCATAGATCTCACTTAAGACATTGCACTCAACGCTACTCTTCACTGACACCTCATGAATAAACCCCCAAGTGTAAAGTCAATCATATAAATGGTTGTCGAGGAAGTGGAAGGACATTTAGACACACACTCCTTCCATTTTAATTAGATAAAAAACAGGTTAAGTGTTTTTCAGTTAACAATAGTACATGCGAACGTTTTTTTCATATTTATCAATATTTTTGAGCCAATGGTTCCCAACCTTTTTTATCTGTGACCCTTAAAAGTGAAGCAGTGTGAGCTCTCATCACAGCTGGCATATCTATGTGTTGTGAGCACGACACAGATTAAATCATTTTTAGCGACAACGACACAGTAAACTATTCAGTTTTTAACAATTAAAAAGAAACAATGGGAAAAAGTCAGAAAAAACAAACCCAAATGTATATATCAGGTTGTTTTTTCTTCTAATCCTGTTTCATTAATCATCTTGTGACCCCTCAGATATATCTTTTGACCTCTAGGACAGGTCCTCACCCCTGGTTTGGGAACCACTTCAATAAGTAGGTATTGTTGATTATAAAGGCAGCTGCACATGTACAATTCAACATTTTGGGAAACGTGCTCTTTTGCTTTCACGCCGAGAATCCCACGAGGAACTCTACATTACCACTCTTGTGTCTGTGTTATAAATATGAGCCGGCAGGTGTTAGCAACCAATTAGCATGGCTCTTTTTAACAGCTAAAAAATTCACCTTATCACCTGTCACCTTGAGAATAATAGCAGGCAATAGAGGCAATAGCCCTTGCCTCCCATAACACCCCCCAATTTTTTTCCCAATACAAATTAAACAAACAAGATAACATGTGAATGAGTGAGCTTTAGAGGTGCTGATAGGCAGATATTTGGACAAAGCAATGCTAGTTGTTTCCATCTGCTTATATTCTTTATGCGAGCAGCTAATTGTCTCCTGGCTGTGATTTCATATATAGAATACACACATGAAAGTAATAAGGATCTACTAATCTAATTCTCAGCAAGAAAGCAAATATATCCCAAATGTCAAACTATTCCTTTATGTTACTGTAATGAGGTATAATTTAATAATAATGTGCCTTCATCTCTGACCATCACCACGGCAACTCTATGGCCTCAAAAATTATCCATCACCTCAGATTTTTTGTCCTTTTATTGAGGTTAGTGAGAGCAAGACACATGTAGGGGTGAGTGGATGGGTGGGATGCCTATGTGCACAAAAGTGTATTATACTGTATGGACCTCATCTGACGAGCCATTCTCCACCCTGAAGCGTCCTGCCCTCTGAATGGCCCCATCTGCGTCACTGGAAATTAGCTGAGAGGGAGACAGAGAGACAGAGAGAGAGAAAGAGAAAGAGAGACATGTTTAAAATTAGACATGTGACAAACCATGACTTGTGGCAGACAGTAATAAGCAGGTCATAAATACATTAGAGCCGGCTATCATCACGGACGACAAAAAGAGGAACCATGGCGGACACATCAACTTCATGTGACAACAGCAGCGTGAGTCCTACCTCAAACATACAGTATCTGTCCTCAGCAGATTACCAACGTCTCTCCACACTCCTTTAATCATCAATAATTACTCAAGTCTTTGTGATGACTCCTCCAACCCCCCCTTCACTCATTTTTTTTTTCTTTCTCGCATCTGCCACCCTCTACTTATCGCCACAATTATCTGTCTCTTGCTGACTCACCTCTCTCTACTACAGCATTGGAGAGGAGACATTATGGGAGTGAAATGGGACAGTTAATGATAGTGGAAGAGTGAGAACACAATGTATCCTCTGTAATATGCACAACTTAAAGAAATGGTTCGACATTTTGGGAAATACTGTACGCTTACTGGCTTTTTTGCAGGGTGCTGAATGAGATTAAGGTGATACTGCAGCTATAGCCCACCATTTGTTACCTCCATATGTTACTCCAAGATTTAGGCTACATTTAAAGTTACATGTTTTTGTTATTGTTTCGTCTTTTGAAAACGATGATGCAGGTATTCATGTTCACTTCCCGACTGGGTCTTATCTGTCGTGACATGTCGAGGCCAAATCATTATACCTAGGTCAACAGACTTTTTGTGATTTCATCCTTAACTTCCTTTGCCTGATGGGTAATGCTCCCAGTATCACTCTAATATGTGCCAGTAACAACTCCCAATCTGCTTTCTAACACCCTGACCACCTTATGCTCATGTTATTTTCAGTAACAGTTCCACGTTGCTGTTTTCGCCATCTCTGTAGTATTTCCCGTAACTATGGAACCAATCACAGAGCAGAACATTTGTATGTATAAGCATGGCTGTAGTGTGAGTCTGGCTAAACGAAAGTTTTAATAAGAACTAGTCGACATATCTAAAAAAGATAAAATACTCAGAAAACAGTCAAAATTTAGCACAATTTATTGTTGAGTATTTGAAACATTGTCCCAAAAAATATTGTGTGCGGTGAGAGCCCTTTGAAGCCTAAAATCACAATCTAAACAACCATGTCTGATTTTAAATGCTGTTGAAGTACGAGACACTTTGCACTGTGCGGTATGAATGTGAACATGATTGCAACTCAGTCAAAGGTTAACCACTAAAATAACATCTAAAATAAATAAAATGCCTCTAAAACATGGGGCATATTTAACCTTGCAGATTATTCGGCGGAAATGATAGCAATTCACTTTAAAGTTAATAGAAACAACATCTAATTTATCATTACATTTCAGCTGAAATGAGAAGCATTTTGTGCCATGCAGTATGAATATAAACCCTGCACATTATCTGACAACATTCAGTTAAAGTTAACAAATAATATAACATCTCAAAAAAGATCAACTGCTGCTGAATTCATTTTCCAAATCAAAGTACTGCCAAACTGCGCTGGTTTTGTGAGAGGACATATCTCCATTTTCGTGCGGTTTTGAGATTCCAGTCTGCTCGAGCATTACTGCGGGGAGGGGGACTGCTGTCTGACGGCTCAGTAGCACCCACAGGTGGCAGGCAACTGCATGACAGTTAAGTGGCCTTTTACATTAATAAAACACCAATAGGTTTAACCGACTAATATTTCTGTTGCCGACTAGTGATGCGTAATCGTTTAGACGTTTCACAGCGCGCATCCCTAGTATTCATTATGTAAATCTTAGGAGAAGAGTCAAAACATTAATTGTAGCTATGCTAGCGGCAGCAATAGGTCGGTTTGTTGTGTAAAAATTTGGGCTGACCCAAATGTTTCGAAGCTTCGAGTGTTGCCATGGTGGTGCCAGGTAATCGACATCCAAAATCGGAATTCAAATGGTTCGGTTTTATATTTTTATATATATGTTTGCTTTAAAATTCCAAATAGCCCATGAATTAATAAATGGTAATCCAACATCATACGTTATGCATCAATATTAATTTTTATTTCTTATTTCCAGACGAGGACATTTAAACTTAGTGATAGTTTTGTGACTCAGACTTACTCTTATCTAACATCAGTCACTAGCAGTCCAGCACCACAGAAACTGGGTAACTTTGACACGTGAGGATAGGAAGATGTTGAAAATGTCAGGCATCTGGAATTGTTTCAAAATTTGGGAGGATGACCTCTAAAAAGTCGAGCGACAAACTCGCAAATATCACAAATGTAAAATGGGCTCGGATGACTATGGGTAACTGCTCAGCCGTAAAGTATTCCTTTTCCCCAGCTATTACAGCTAATGTTTCTGCGACCTGCATGCTAACAAAGTGGATAATTGTCACATTATTTTAGATGCAGAAAGCTTCATGTTTCTCAGATATTTCTCCCTGAAGGTTTGATGCCCAAATCTGATATTCAGGACAGCTCTAAGAAATTTGCTTTATTCATGATTTTTTTTCTTTAAAAGTCCTTGGATGTGTGTGCATGTGTGTGTAGGCTGCAGCCCTCTCAGTGTCGGGTCAAGGTTTACGTGTCCTTAGAACTGTAACAGCGCAGCCAATACTGACATTTATTATCTGACTTAGTGCGAGGAAGTGCAGTGTCTGCTTTGCTGTAGCAATGTAAAACCAATATAAAAGTTAGTCAGTCAGTTAATGACATGTGATAATACCAGTATGTCAACACCAGCAATGAGCGATTTGCCACCTTCTTCTCACTTGTGTGAACAACCTCAAAGCCCCCTTCAATCTATTCCTCTTCACATCCCCCTTTCCTTTTTTACCCCCAACACAATAGCACTGAGAGATGCTTTGTTGCCAGGCAACAGACTGCAGAGTGCCTCCTCCCTTGTTGCTGTTTCTCCTCCTGCCTCTCTTTTCTGCATCTTTGCCCTCTGATCTTTGACCGCCTTGACTGCCGTACTCAATTTTTTGCTTCCCTCGCCGATAGAGGTCTCTGCTCTGCCAACATGTATACTTTAAAAAGAGCTGGCTGTGTATCCCTGCACCCACTGTGATGCGTCCAGATGGCCTGAAATGGTCTGGAGGAGCCAAAAAAGAAGAGGATGAAAAGGAAGTTCCTGAGAGCGAAGGCCTGAACGTGGAAAGCTGCTAAATGTACCTCTTAGTGTAAATGACCTTTAGGAAGTGCACACAATGAACACAGTCAAACAACTAAGGTATATTTTCATTATCGATTGATCTGCAGATTGTTTTGCCTAATAAATAGTTTACTACATAATATGTTCATCCCAGTTTCCTAAGCCCTTGTTGATGTCTTCAAAATGTCTCTCGTTCTCAACCAACTCTTTGAAACCAGGAGATCTTTACAATTGAGAGCCTAAAAACAGCATTTTTCTGGTCTAAAACATTACTCAAACAATTAGTTGCTTATCAGAAAAGTTGCAGATTATTTTTCTGTCTCTTCTGACTAGTTCTTGCACTATGGCATGTACACATCTCATCCATGTTTCTGACCACTCTTTGCGTTGCCTGCAGGTACACCATCAATTAAAATTACACAGTTCTTTGTCAGTAAAACTCAAAATATGATGGTAAATAATGACAAAGATGCTGAAATAAAGGCAAAGTCTAACATCAAAAATCAGATAATACAGTAAATTCTATCATCTCTTATTTTCTATTTTCAATGATGAGGTTGAAAAGCTACATTCAACACAAACTAGGTTCATTATCAACTGTTGAGGCAACTCAGTCAGCACAGAAATAAGAGCCTGAGATGTTCAGAAATCAAAGACCCACCTGCAGGCGGACCATCAGAAACCTGGATACTCTAATGATCATGCTAGCAGGGATATGAATAAGTTTCTCGTTTGCCATGTAAACGCCGTATCCAGAGAATGATCAAAACCAGGCACGTACATGTGCTCTCAGAAGTTTTCCTGCTCTTCGCACAAAGATGAACAGATATCTAAAACCGTATTGCAAATGGCCAACACAACTTGTACAGGACTAAGCAGTGTTTATCAGTTTGGAGAGTGGGTGGTGTGTGCCCTACTTCAGCGGCTCATTAGATCACGTTAGACGGTACAATAACGAGAGAAAGTGATGAGAGAGCACTTATCGTGGAGAGAGAGAGAGGGTTAAAGTCCATTCGAAACATTCCTGTGGGCAAGTTAGGATGAAAGGCGAGTGCTTTACATTCTGAATAAAATCATTAATAACTGTCACCATGACTTTATTGTTCATGCTAAATTAAATCTGATATGCAATACTGTACTGTAGCTGGGGGATTAGACAGCTCTCAAATGAGATTCTGTAACTTTGCCTTTACTGGAGTTGAGTCTGAAAGAGGACAGAGGCGTACATATTGTAGCATATAAATAAATAGTTTGTTGTCATGTCATGCAAGACATTTGGCCAACAATTACAAGACACCACAATATATCAGCTACCTGTACTTCTACATAGTTTGTAATAAGGTATATTTATTACGACATCTTATAATAATTGCACACCTAATGGCAGAAGACAAGAAGAGTAATGCTACAAGATTAAAATAAATCCTGAGGACCTTTCTTCCTTATCCTTCAGGCTTTCTTTAAGACTCTGATGAACTAATGATTAATTTAAATGTTTCATACATGAACAGCTTTGTGCATCATCCATGAAAAACAATCATTTGTTTTTATCTTACCACACAAAGTAACTCAATTATTGTTATTATCAATTAATTTACTTGACTTATCATTTGGTTTATTGTCAGAAAACAGTGAAAAATGGCAAGCACAGCTTGCTAAAGCTCAAGGTGACCTCTGTAAATTGCTTGTTTGTTTTGCTAACAATTAAAAAAAAAAAAAGAAAAAGATTTTTTTTTGTGCATATCAGAAAGAAATGCAGAAAATCATCACAAGTAAAAAGCTGAAAAAAATATTATTTAGAGCTCAGGTAGGCAGTTACATTTTGGCGTCACTGGGCAGAAATCCCATAATAAACTCTCAGCATACTGTAATTCAAGTAGAATGAAAGAAATCTAGACTTTGCACCTCCTCTTGGCTTTGTTTTCAGGCTTTACAAATTTAGTCCATGACGGGAGACTTTGGCCAATCACAGGTTATTTCAGAAAGGGGGCCTTCGTATTGGCTGTTGTACAGATACAGATGCACATGCATATCCCTTTGGTGAAGCATGTAAAGAAAATGTTGCCAATAAGTTAGCCTTCTGCTAACTGCAGCCAAAGGCTAGAGATCACCTCACTGGGAGGAAAGTTGTCACCAGCTCCAGAGCCTGACCCCCAGTCAGCAGCTGCAGCAATTCTAATCCAGCCAGTGCAAACCCAAGCTCCAGGGGACCAGACAGATCCCAACTCCCTGCTGGATCAGCAAACTTTCTGTTGCTGCCGTTGCACAGGTTAGCTCCAATACTGCCACTAGTCACCAGCCAACTGTGACACCCAGCAATGGAGGTATGTGCTCGCAGACGGGATGGCTAAAGTTAGCTTGGCAATTCTTGTTTTTGTGGCCTGATGAACAGAGACAGAGAAAGCGGAGCAAGAAGAGGCTGAGTGACTGTGCTGTATGCAGCTCTACAATGAAATAAGATTAAAAAAAACTATGTATGGGAAACACTGGGTTACTATGAAAATGCCTGTGGTTGTCTGGTGGGAGGAACTTAGGATAGAGAGGGGAGAGCTACAAGAGGAGGGTGTGTTTCTAAAGTCTGCTGTTTTTTTTTTTTTGCCTTTTCCAGATTTCTTCCTGCGCCAGCTTTAAATGATTAACTGTAAAAATAGTTTCCAGTTATTTCTCTGTTGATCGACTAACATATTAACTGGCTAATCTTTTCAACACAGTACACTATGAATGTTGATCAACTCTGAGTGGAATCTGAATGTGATTATATGATTATAATCTGCGGTCATGTTACAAAATTCTGTCCAAATAGTGACTCCAAGCAAAATATTCAAATCTAACAAAAAATGTATTAAGGTGTAAGTTCTACACATCACAATGCTGTGACTTATAAAAAAAAACCCATAGGCATTCCTATTAATATGACATTGATTTCACCCACCCACACGTAAAGCACTGGCTGCATTTTCTCCCCATGGTATACTGTATATAATGAGATAATACAATCCAGCTAAAGCATGTTTACTGCAGGTGTGAAGCTCTGATAAACGACGGAGAGCTTTCTGTGCAGTAATTGGCTGTGTCTTAGGAGAGGCTGCAGGAAAAACTGCCTCCTCTTCTTTCATATGCATATTAATAGGCCCGAAAACAAATATATATTTCCTGCATGCGTCTCGGTGTGGTGGTATGTGTCGGTGTTTATGTGTGAGTGAAAGAGCTTTCCGTTGAGATCTGTGCATGTGCGCGGAAAATGGAAAGTAAATGTCGAAGCCATAGGCCTCTATCTCCCTCCATTTCTCTCGCCTCCTGCAACATTAACTGTCCAATCGTGGGATAATGGAGGGGAAACCAAAGCAGCATTCACACAGAGCAATGCCCTGCTTTCCTAGTGTATGTGTGTGTGTGAAAAACACAGGAGAAAATTTGTGACATTCTGTATTAAATGCGCATTTAGGTAAGTGTTTGTGCTGCTGTGTGTGAATAGGCTTTCTTGCTGGTTTTTGGGTGAAAGAATGAAAAATAGCAGGAGAAAGGAGCCATTAAGCGCTCTGGGGAGTCTGTGTGTGTGTGTGTTTGTGTGTGTGTGTGTGTGTGTGTGCACATGCATCACACAGCCACTGCTTTTAAATCATGCAACACAAGAGTGGCAAAGAAGGAAAAGCTGCACTCCAACGATTCCCCCGTGGGCCGGGGGGAGGCAGGGCAGAGGAAACAGGGGAGAAGGGGCAGCCTGTTATGCCTCTACGCTTTAACAAACAACCCATAAAACACCTCACCTCTGCCGCGAAGCAATACTGGAGGGATAGGGCGGAGATAAAAAAATAGAAGGGGCATCAAATGTTAAGAGAGAGGGGGATGGAATGAAGGATGAGGTCGCTTGGGAAGAGAGAGAAAGAGCGATTTCTAATGACAACAAAAAGCCGAATGATAAAAGAATAATAGCCGTCTCCGCGATGCATGGCCCCATGGGAAAGGCACAAGGCTTTCGAGCTTTATAGACGGAGAAGAGATGCACACACACTCTCTCTTATACACACACTTAAACAGCTCCCATTTTAGTGCATGACTTGAACATTTCACAAACACAATCGAGCTCACGGCGTACTCAGAGAGCCTCTGATTTCCCCAAGGCCCACGGGACAAAGGAGCGCTGCAGTGCAGAGATGCGTATGTGTGTGTGTGTGTGTGTGTGTTGGGGTATTAAATCAATACTTTTGTGACTGCTGATAGATAATTGATCTCATCAGTGGGCCTGTTCATGCACACTCACAATCCTCCAGGAAGGCAGAGAACACGGAGGCGTAGGCGACAGAGCGGGAGAGGAAGTGAGCAGAGGGTGAGGAGGGAAGTAGTAAGTAGCTGGAGGGGGAGGATGAAGAGAGGCAGGTGCACAGTCAGAGAGAAGATGTGAGTGATGGATGAGAGAAAAGAGAGAAAATCAGGGAGGAGATGAACAGAAAATAAGAAGAAGAGAGGAGGCAGAAGATGAATAAAGAAAGTATTCAGAGGAATTTAGAAAACATTATCTGGTCTTTTTTCTTCCTCTGTTAGCAACTGTAACCAGCAGCTCTGTCAAGCTTTTGATTTTTGGAAGTTTTATTAAGCTGTAAACCCATGAGCAAAACTGTAAGGAATGGATCAAACTGTGTGTCTGCGTTAATATAAATAAGATGCAAATGTTACTTTGCTAAGTAACTTAGTTAGGCCTACATTTTGTGTGGCTAATACGTTTAACACTGGTTTATCCACTGTGTGGGAACCAACTTGTTATTACATCAGAGTTCGGGGTAAAAATAATCACATAATAATCGTACCACTGTAATTCCACTACTTTTGGCGGCATCTAGAAATGTAATTGATTACTTTTTCAAATTAATTAACCCAGTTACAATTACTGGGCTTGTTACTTGTTACTAGTGTCTTGATCATACCAAGGATGCAGATCAGATTTTTTTCTGGTGACATTATGATTAAATGTCACCCAACCTTTCGGTGGCGCGTTCTTGTAACCCATCAGTTAAAGGTCTGACAATAATGATCCTCTGGAGGCGAAGGTCAGTATTTCAGGCTGATATGTTGTAGCCAGCAGAAATCCAAGCTAAGACTTCCTCTTGCGTTCACTTGTCATTTTTATTCATTCATTTTCCGTATCTGCTTATCCTGTAAGGGGTCACAGAGGGGCTGGAGCCTATCCTGGCTGACATTGAGTGAGAGGTTGAGTACGCCCTGGACAGGTAGCCAGACTGTCACAGGGCTGACACATAGAGACAGACAACCATTCATGCTTACATACACTGCTACTGCCATTTTAGAGTCCCCAATTAACTTACCCTGCATGTCTTTGGACTGTGGGAGGAAGCCGGAGTACCCAGAGAAAAACCTGACGCTGACATGGAGAGAACATGCAAACTCCGCACAGAGGGGCCCCCCACCCCAGGGCCTGAACCAGGAACCCTCTTGTTTTGAGGTCACAATGCTAACCACTGCACCACCGTGCCGCACCAGTCATTTCAGCAATCTCTATTAACAGATACCTGCGTATGAAATTTTAAAAAGTTAATATAAAGCCATCTTTTTGTCAGACAATAGCTGATGGGTTCTGAGATTACATTTACGCCAATGCATTCCACCTCTACACATGGACTGTTTACCTGCCGTTCAAACGTGATTGGTCAGTACTACTCAGAATACAAACGGAAATTGGTACTCTTCCAATACCAAAATCTTGTCCTGTTGTCTATAGAGTCTGCATGCTTACGCAGATATCTGTTTAAAGAGATAAATAAATAGGCTTAATAACACATAACTTGTGTGTTTTATTGTTTCACTACTTACTTTTCATCATAGTGATGATGGGTACCATTACAGATAAAATGTGACAGTTGTGTTGTCCTACACTGAGCCACAGCAACACTAAAATAATATAGCTATATGTGCAATAATGAAGAGAACTGAAGCAGAAATTTAAAAGTAATGAAAGTGTACTTTTCCCAGCAACTAATTGCCTTTATGTGCGGTAACTGATAAAGTATTTCAATTACTTCTGAGAAAAGAAACTATCTCATTTTCAGTAACTTGCACAGCACTGGTTAGGATACAGTAAAGTCAGACAGTAGCCTCAGTGTTTGTGTGCGTCTGTGTGAAGTTGTTTAAGGTTATACAGTAATAACATGAGTTCAAGAGAGTTATCATTAAAGGTTGCACTGACAGAAAAGAGAGTCTGAGAGCTGTATGGACATGAAATGTGTCACATAGGTCACCCAATGACTCAGACAGTTTAGAGTAAAAATACTACAGCTGCTGCATTTAGAGAAGGAAGTAAAATGTGGCAACTGAAATCACTGTGTGTGGTGAACAAATGCTATCAGCCTTTTTCTCACATTGTTTGGTCTGTTTTCCCAAAATGACTGTTCAAGTGACCGCACGGTTGTGTGTTTCTTTTTTAAAGTCCTGATTCAGAGGGCTCTTATTGCATGGTGTCAGTACAAGACATCAAGGAATCCCATGACAAGAGCAAAATCAACAATGAAGTGATCCTACTAACAAATATTGACTGTGTTGTCAAAGCCTGATTCATCTGTTCCACAGAAGTCCATTGTGTTTTCAATAGTTTCTTTTGACAACAATAAAGCTCTTTGGCACAAAGGAACAAATCAGGCTTTGGATACACACACTACTCTTGTTAGCTGGATCATTTCATTGTGGTTTTAGTCTTTTGGGGGGAGAATTTGTTGACAAAAAGAAATATACAGACTATAACCAGACTTTTAAATACTTGAGAATGAATTAACCTGTAGTGTAGTCATATTAAATATAACCATTTGCTTCTCCTGTAAAGCTGCAATCAGACAAACTGATTGCTGTACAGCATGCATGTAAAAAAGCTCTTTCATGTAGGGGAAGACTCCTGCAATGCTAGTAATGATGTATAATGCATGATGTTGCTGTAGACATGAAATAACCACCGACTACCTCTGAAGGAGAAAATTAGAGGTGAAAATTGCAAATCAAAGACAAACGACGTCTGTAATGTGGCTGTTTGCCATGTAGCCATTGACTGCACCTGATTAGCATTAACGCTGCCTGCGGCTAGGACAAATCCAGCCGCGCTTACAACAGCACCACATCAATAATCTGCCCATTTGTACGACAGCAACACTGGCGATGACTAATCCGATGGCGAGGACTGAAGGCATCAGGCCATTCGCCCACCCAGGAGTAACGCTAGTAGGGTGAAGCAGCTTACAGGGACCCTCAAGAGTGGGCAGATGCTGCAGTGGAGCCTGGGATCCTAGCAGCACAGCACCAAGCATCAGCTGCTTTAATAGGCTGTTAGTTATGTATCTGAGAAAATGGGAGGAGGAGGAGGGACAGATGCAGAGACAAGAGATAGAGGGTGAGGGAGTTTAATCTTTGGATGTTTGGATAAGCACCCACTATGACTATTTTGAATGACTCTTAAAGAGGGGATGCATTATCCAAACTGACATTTTTTAGGTTAGATGTGATACTTGTTACAATGACCACAAACGCTTCTTCATTCTTCTGCATATTATAAAGGAGATTTCTCCTCCTGTAGCACACAGAGACACCCAGAGAGATAATGCATACTGATAAAGTTGCGTGCTTTAAAAAACTCAATTACAGAGTTTCCAATAGCAGATGACAGCACTGCTATGTCTAAGGGAGCCATAAAGTGTCATAAAAAGAGAAACAGGAAAAAACAAACTGAAATGCACAGTTTAAAGGACTACAACAGCCTCTGGCCCCACATTTAAGTTGCAACTGGCCCCTGTAGCTTTAGTAAAGAGTCAAGCAGGCAATTGAGCTCCAACAGAAAAACTTAACTACCTCTAGATGCCATTAAAACACAAGCCTCCCACAAAACCCTGTGAGCATTAGCTTCACAGACAATATACAGAGCAAAACATCTGCATGTCAAATTTTAAAGAAGCTGCCCTGGTGAGCTTGTGTTCTCTCCAGTTTCTGGGAGGGTTTGTCAGTTGGCACACACTTGTAAACACAACTTTGTGAGTGTGTGTTTCTGACAAATACCACAATCTGACTACCCTGCAGTTTTCCAATAGTAAACCTTAGTGGCTCTAGTTATGACTCATGAGTGTTTATTCCTGTTCAGAAGGCTGTCCATGCATCTCTGTATGGGTGTGTGTGTGTGTGTGTGTGTGTGTGTGTGTGTGTGAGCCATGAGTTGGGCCAACAGAAGCTAGATGTGTGAATGTTTTGAGGCCCACAAGTTTTAATCATTGGAGCTACTTACAGCAATAAATCACAGTAGCTGTTTTATTTTTAAACAACAGTGCACATCTCTATGATTTTTCATGTGTCAGAATGTTTCTTTGCACTGTAGGGCTGCAAGTAATGATTATTTTAGTTTGTTTGTGTTATTGTGTGACTTTGGTGTTTGCAAAGGGTTTGCTCAGATTCACCAAAGTCACACAAGAACAAGAACAAACTAAATGATGGAGGCAGTGATAGACCAGCAGCTCATGTGTGCAGCAATGTCAAATGTTAATGTTAAAATTTGTTAATGGAGTCTGAAGAAAGCATAGATATGTTTCACTATTAGTTCAGTTCCCTGTCAGAAAGGTCTTGTCTGTTTGAGAAGTAATGAGCATAGGATTCTTTTTTTTTAACAGAGGAAACATATTCTTCACGAATTCAACAACACAGGGTGAGTAGCTGACATACAAGTGATTATTAGGGCAGTGAAGTTTTCCTTTGAATGTGAATATTTTCTGGCTTCTTTACTCCTCTATGAAAGTAAACTGATTTTCTTTGGGTCTGACATTTGAGGATGTCATCTTGGGTTTTGGGAAACACTGATAGACAGTTTTCCCCAACAACTAATCGACTAATCAAGCAAACAATTGACATATTTATCAACAATGAAAATAACTGATAGTTGCAGCCCCACATACTTTAAAACATGTCTTGTGGTGGATTTAAATTGATTCATCATTTAAGCTCTGCTTTCTTGTCATAAAATTCATCTAAGTTTCTACCAAGATTTTTCAGCTAATTGTCACTTTGGACTTAAGTGGACATAAATTGTAGAAAAAAAAGCTGGAAACTGACTTCTAGTTCCACAGATTAATCAATGACTCTTCTACAGCAGTGAGAACTAGTGGCGCCCCCATACATTTTTCAGGGGTGGCCAGATGAAGCGACTGAAAATCAAACCAAAAAGTCATAATTAAATTTCCCGGATTCAATCATGCTGTTAAAATATATAGGCTAGTTTAAAAAAATTACGTCAGTATGAGAGTTAAGGAATCACATGCTGATATACATTAGTTCATTTATTTAAAATAAATATTACTAATTATCTGATAAGCATAGACTGATACAGGTACAGTTTGGTATGAGTACCCAAAGAAGCCATTTTCATTCAGATATATTGACATGAGAGTTTAAGGGGCCCTTTTGAAAATCGCCATGTCAGTTTTTCTCTTGCCAAAACGTATCAAATATTTAAAGCATTTAGGCCCATTCTCAACAAGCTAGCATGTCATGGTTTGTACCAGTGGATGCCTTGTGGTGGTTTAGTTTCACAAGATACAAATATATTTGCATTAGCTTAAGAAATTAGCTCACCACAGCCACTTAAACACCGTAATGCCAGCCAATAGTATTTGCAAGGGGGGCAATTGTGTAAGGGGGAGCCATGGCCTTCCCTTCCCTGTTAATAAATTAAAGCAAGACCATATAACTTTTGAAATAATCAATCCAATACACTCACTGCTACTGACTCACTTGGTCTGGTGTG
>JAPZEB010000011.1:21819706-21831135 GCA_029783705.1 Chaetodon striatus
TATACTGCCAATGCGGAAAGAAGAGGGATTGGGCTTTCCTGCAAATTTGCTCAATTCCTGTGTAAAAGAGGCTTATGAGTCAGCCAGTGGAGAAAGAAACAGTACCAGCAGGTAGCTGCCCAACTTTTTTAGATTTCGGTTTCTGTGTGAAGTGAACAAATTATATAAAGTGTGAACTGTTGAGCCAAGCTAGCTGTTTCCCCGTTTCCAGTCTTTGTGCTAAGTTAAGCTTACTGCTTACTAACCCTAATTTCATATTTACCATACAGACATCTGGCACTGTACATCCATCACTGCTTTCCACAAAATACTTTCATTATGGCTGGGAAAAGATTCTGGTCATGTTGGAAACAGGTACAGAACAGTAGCAAGTCAAAGTCACACAATCAAAATGGTGACCATTTGCTGATCTCCAGCATCTCAAATGTGCGGATTTGTAGCTTTTCTCTGCTTTATATAATTGTAAATTGAAAACCTTTAGGTTTAGGACTGTGCTCTGATAAGGGCATTTTACACTATTATGCGACATTTGATAGATTTAATCATTAATAAATCAGTAATAAATGACAAGAATTATTAGTTACAGCCTACAGTGAGCATTTTTTCAGCAGGGCCAAAGCCTCTTATTAGCATCAAACCTGGGAGGTTTACATCTGTTCACAGTCTTTTCATCCATTATACTAAGCTTCCACTGCATATTGTCTGTTCAGTTAATCCATCACGGATCACAGAAACCCTTACACTTGCTGTATACGTAGTTTGTGCAACAGAAATATCAAATTCTAAGTGTAGCAGAGGTGGCAAAGATGAAGACGTCCTACAGTTAACGCCTGGAGGAAGAGGGACAGGCATCTCACACTGCTGTGTGATGGGCACACTTTGAATATAGGGGCTATCAGTGGACTCATCCTGGCTCACACTCACCGCTGTGTTTGGATACTGTCTCTCTCTTTTTCCTTACATACACACCCACACACACAGCAGCATTGTGTCTGGTGTCAGTCTGCTAGAGCTGATAGGCAGCATGTGGTTTCTCCTCAACACTAATCTGTCACACACGTGGTGTGCACCACTCATGGACAAACCCACAATATGTCTCTGGTAGGAAGTCCGATTGCAGTGTGAAACCCTAGGACTTCCTGTCCCTCTGGGCTATCGGGACGCACAGACTCAGCTCGCAGTGGAGGGTTGAACACTCATACACACACACTCCCCCAAAGCAACAATGACTCAACAGCTTAGTAATCAACCACAAAGACACACACTGTGCTGCAGCTTTACACCGGCAGCGTCAAAACAAAACAAATGAACTTTGGAGGCTGAGCAGGCAGCAGTCCTGCATCACCGTGAGTGGAGCAACGACTGTGATCCACGCTGGCAAAGCACATTGCTGGACCACACCCAGTACGTCATGACTCATCAGTCAGCCCTCTGTTGTCCGTCCATGCCAACGGAAAAGAGGGGAAGGCAATAATAGAAGAGAGAGGCAGAAAGGGAGGGGAGATCATGAGGAGGAGAATCAACGAGGAGGATGAGGGGAAAGAGGATGAGGAGACGGTCACGCTGAGACACAAAGAGAGCAACAAACAGATGAGTGCATTGTGGGTGGGACTCACCAGCTCCACCGAACCATAGTGTTTCCTGCTGAAGTCTCCACGCCTGCAGCCCAAGTCCTCCGAGGCAGAGCTGCAACACAAATGCATGGTCAGACACATGGCCTGTCTGTCCTCCATCACACAACACAGACATACATAAACTGTCTCAGCTGCAGCATCTGCTCTTCTCCAGTCTTTTTTTATCTCACTTTGTCTTCTTGTTCATGCCCACTTTCTTCACCCTACGTTCTTTCTTTCTCTCCCTCCTCTTCCCTTTTTCTTTCCTTCCCTTCCTCCTGTCTGAGTCTTTGTCGGTGTGGCGGCGCTGCTGGTGGCATGGTGACTGGCCGGGAGCGGCGGCCAACCCCAGTTTCTGATTGAGACGTGGGTCCTGATTGAATTAAGCCACAGTGATAGATGGAGACTGGCTGGCAGAGCTGACTGCTGGTCAAATAGCCAAATGTGCACACACAGAGTAGATACAATGCTAATATGTAGGAAGAGACTAACACACACACACACACACAGCTTATGAGGCCATCATCAGCCTCAACTTTACCGTGTTTGGTGCAATTTAGTAAATGTTAGCATGCTAACAACCTATACTGTTGTTATTATACCTGCTAAATATCAACATAACAACACTTCCACTGTGGCCATGCTAACATTAGCAGTAAGCCTGAAGCACGGCTACCTGAGCAAAGCCTCACTGCTAGCTTGACTATTGACTCCTGATTCTAACTATAAAGCACAGACTCTGTTTGACTGTCTGTATGTCCTATCTCGGGATCAATTCATTCAATCTTCCTCACACTTGGCAGGTGTATTGCCAGGGACCCAAGGACGTGCAGTGTTGAATGTAATGCAATTTGGACACATAACACATCAATATTAATACATTTTCAATAAACAAGCAAACAGCGCTCTATACAACAATATGCCTTCACGGGCCGTAGCTTATTGACTGCAGTTCACCTTTGCTGCTTGACACTTTACTAACATTAATGTTTGCGTGGAAACCTGTGTTACCAGTGTTAGATTGTGTTTGAGTGCACACTGATTACACATGGATTACATTACTTGCCGATCACCACCACCCTCATCAGTTAACTTTATTTATAGAAATAAAACCCATTAAGTTGTTTTTTTTCATATCAGCCCCATCATTCATCAAATAAAAGTTTGTAAAATACAAAGCATGCTATCTATAATTAGTAGGATGACGAATGCTAACATTATAAACTGAAAACGTCTGCTCTATACAGCAGCGGGAGCAGAGTTGCAGCATAGGACTCCGTCTGTGTGATCACAGTGAACTCTGCTTGAAGCAAACCGGTGTTGTATCGAAATGTGTCCCATCAATCAAATAGTACTTTCCCCTTGTTAATGTGTAGTGTCCCCCTTGGGGGTTAGATGTTAGAGCTAAGGGTTTAGGTCAGGTTTAGGTGGAGGAAAACACATATCGACAGGGAAGAAGTCTTCTACACAACACCAGGGGCTTTTTGTGCAAGAAAACATCCATGGCCCTGCGTTAGTACCGGGGCGACTACAACAACCCGAATGTTGAGGAGACCTAAAGGATGATAGATGAATAAGCGGTCATCCTCGCATTGAGAGCACAAGCTGTGAAGGATGAGGGAGATGAAGAGGAGTCTGAGCTGCAGCATGAAAGAAACTTTAACAAGTTTATCAAAAAGAAAAGCAGGTGCTACCACACCAACTGCTACTGTTACGTTTTGTTCAAGGTAAGAGGAAGATCTAAAGATCCAACATAATAGATCAAAGTAAGTGCTCCACAAATGTTTAGCATCATCGATGAATATCTTTTCTTGTAAAATGTCAGTGTAATATTCGGCGTCTCCGGTGTTGTCACAAGGTTATTAACTAGTGGGGAAATTTTTCCTCACAGTGGCATCCCTACTAACGTCACAACCAAACTCTTCTTCACTTGCCGAGGGTCACGAGTGGATAGCCTTAAGGAGCAGCGCCACTCTGCCATTGCAACCCAAACCGTGTAAGTTTGCCATGCAGGCGTGTCAGTCAGGACCCAAAAAGTGCAGTGTCATGTGTTAAGTTGTTTGTACGATGAGTGTTCAAGAAAGCTGCACACAGCAATACCACAGGCCAAGCAATCGGTGGCCTGCACCAGTCTAACTAAGAAATTAGTTAAATTAGAAATATTCTGCTCCCAGACAAGGTGCGCAGGGCTTATATTTTTTAAGTCGGAACAGAGAGTTTGTCCTAAAAATAGAGAATGGTCTAGATGCATACTTGCAGAGTTCTCGCTTCACAACAACACTAGCAGACACAGGGATGGCTCAGGAGGTAGAGCGGGTCATCCACTAATCCGAATATCAGCGGCTCCTTTGCTCCTCCAGTCTGCATGTTGACGTGCCCCTGAGCAAGATTCTGAACCCCAAATTGCTCATGATGGCTTTTTTCAGTGTGTGGGTGTGTTAAAAAACAAACAAACTGAGTAGCAGGTGGCACCTTGTATGGTAGCCTTGGCCACCAATGTATGAATGTGTGTGAATGGGTGAATGTGACTCGTAGTGTAAAAAGCACTTTGAGTGGTAGTGATGACCAGTAAGGTGATATACAAGTGCAGTCCACTTACCATTTATACCCTTGTTGACATCGTTTCTTAAAAGAAATAAAAACCTACTTGTAAAAATGTGCACACATAAAATAACTTTGCATGTACCAGTGACACACAACAACCTGCCAACTTAGAAAGGGCCAAACTGTGTTGTGATACACAAAAACTGTTTCGCTGTCTCCTTAAAATACATTTACCCCCATCAAAAAAAGACTGTTTAACATTTTTGTAATCCTTAAAATGCCTGAGTTGCATGCAGCCTGGACGCATTTTTCAAAAACTTAATTTTATGGCTTCAGAAATCCACAAAATATGTCAGCAAGTGGTAAACCATGTGTGTGTGAATATGGTGTGGGGTCTTTTGTGACACTGGTGTTTGCATTTATTTGTATGATTGTCTGAGTGGTGATATGACCTGAATGCTTTTTGCTTCCTCTCTCTCTGGACCACATCCCCCACTCCTCATATATCTCCCCCTAACTCTCTGGTCAGGTTTCTCTCTCCCTCTGCAGAGTGGGGCTGTTAATACATAATGTACACTCAAGCTTAAAGGACGCATTTTAAAGTGCATCTGAGCTACAGGATGTATCCATCACTGTTTCCTTACCCACTCTCTCCCTCTGCATGCTGCTGATTGGGGTGGGGTCTGCTGGAGCGCCATCGCAACACGTGCTCCATCACAGCTTTTATCTCTATAAGCTCCCACTTTTTCTTATCAGCACCCAGGTCGCTATCTTCCCTACCCTTCACCTTTCCTCGGAGAGGGGGTCACGAGAAGGATTGTACCTTCATGGTGGGAAGATTGAGTGATACCACCCCACCCACCTTCCTAATGAAACTCTTCCATCTCCTACTGAAGCTCATCTCCTTCTTTAAAAGGCTTCCTAAAGGGACTTATAGATGTTCAGACTGAGCTTAGAGGCAATAACGACAGATATAATAAGCTATTTAGTTTTTTCTTTGTTTTGGAATTGCATGTACCATCAACAACATGCCTCTAGTGGCTGTGGTTCAAGAGATATTTCTTGTTTCATAACCTTGGTTAGTTGGTTTGGCTTTTTTGGCTTGAGTAAATACATGCATCAAAGCAGCCACTTGTACACAAAGATATGTTTTCAAAACCACAACACTTGGCTGCATAATACCCAAAGGAGAAGAACCAGATGGAAAATGCTTCCATGTGTACTTTGGGGAAAAGGTTCAGTCTTCGAATTTAGTTTTTTCACTTTGAAAATGAGAGATATTTTAACACACGTAGGAGGTGCAGCTAGTGGGGGACTAACGGCAGAAATCCACGGGGCAGAGGACATGGTGGGACACATCTGCCACACACCTCTTCCTAACATACAGCAAGCGAGCAAACTCAGGAGGATGGAGCACAAGAAACTGTTCAGATATACTATGGGCAACAACACCATTCAGGGAGTCTATCACACCCTAAGTGAGCCTGTGGAACGGCTTGTTGTTGCTCTGAAAATAGGTTCAGGTGTGCAAAGCTTCGCAAAAATAAAGCCAGGGTGAGCCTGCTCAGCCTGCTTGCTGACACAAGGAGCAGGTTAGGACATCTTCATTGGTAAAAACTAAAACAATCTGATGTCTGTCTTGTTTGCATTGTGTCCAGTTAGAAAGGGGTGGCAATATGCATGCAGCAGAGCGTGTCCATTATAATCAACTGAAGCTACACACTTACATTTTTCATTAAAACAAATCAATCAAATGAATGCATCCATGATCCTGTGGTTAAAAACCACCCAGTTAATTTATTTACCACCAGTTAATGTAGCCTAGGCTTCCAAACCCTGAATACCCAGCTGCATTATTTCTCTGCAAAACTCAATATGAACACACTGACGTTGGCAGCAACCACATGCTACAGAGTCTGTGTAACACGTAAAAAACGGTTCCTCCCCGCCTATGTGACGTGTCTGTACATCATGTATTTCAGCTGTAAGAGCAGTTTGCACACAAGGTGGTTTCTGTCAGACCAAAAAGCTGTGCTGACACCTATTAAAGAGGAGGAACGAGCCGAGGAAGTAAAGTGTCTCGAGTGTGATGAGAACATGTACCTGTCAACAGCGCTCTGGGAGTGCAACACGCTGAAGATGACATATTCAGATTTCAAGTACAGTGTGTAAGAGGAATCAAAGCCTAAAAAGAAGATCCTCTATGATGTGAGCTTGTTCATCCTGTTAGGATTTGTTGTTCCATTCATGATAACTTAACTAAGGATTAAAGCTTGTTTGAATCATGTTTTTACTTCAAATCTTGAGTTCTTCAACACTAAGTACTAAGTAAGAGTAATGACTTTTTTTTTTTTTTAGCCAATTTCTTCCATAACAATACAGCTTAAGGAGCACTGCTATTATGAGGTATGAGGCTGTGTGGCTCAATGGGATGGCAATGTCAGTCAATTGTTTGGCCAAACACCTTGGTCTGAACATAAATATCTCAACAACTGCTGAATAGATTGTCATGAAATTTGGTGCAGATATTCATCTTCCCCATCTAACTATAAGAATTTCTGTCTGTCTGTCTGTTTGTATCTGTGTCCTTTGCATGTCTCAAGAATCCCTCATCCGATCTACTTCACACTTGGCAGGTGTATTGCTGGGGACCCAAGGACGTGCAGTGTCATATTTGGTGCAGTTTGGATACCCGACACGTTCGATATTAATAAACTTTGACTAAGCAAGTGACTTTGGGGAAGGTCACTTTTGAAATGTAATAGCTAACAGATAATTTATTGGTTAAAGATGCTGGTAAACAAGCTTTACGCTGTACAGAAATATTAGAGCCCTTTTCTGATTTCAAAAGGAAAATATTGCTGAGTTTCCAGCACTTGTCCAATGACATGGCCACCCACCTTGGCAGGGTCGGCTGGTCGTAAGCATGGCAGACTCAGGTTGCTTAAAGCAATGCGCATTGATTTGACTGACAGATGAGAGGCGATGCAAATTCAAACACTATAACCAATCAAAACAATGCTCAAAGAATGAATGTTCTATCCGCACATAAACTTTTTACCAAAAACGGATGTACCCCCATTTGTAATCACCAACATTTCCATCAGTAACTACTAATTAGTAGCTACAAAACGCTGTCACATGTAACTATTGACTCCCCAACACTCATAAGTACCAACTCACAGTGCTGCTAGCATGGCTGCAGACTCTTATGCATGGTTTCTGCTCACTGTGCTACTCCCAGCGTGAGCTTCACATGCCAGAAAATGATCAAATCACCCCTTTCACATTGAGCGCGAGAACACCAAAAGCTGTTGTGGCACTTGGTCGCACACCTCTGATTTTTGTAACTAGGTGCGCTGCACTTTTCAATTCAACAGGGACACCTTTGAGGGTAGACTGGCCGAGAAGGTTTGCCTGGACTGACATCTCTATTGATCTCTTATTGAAAATCATTGAGAGATCACAGGTAATGTCAGATGGCCTTAAATCATTGGATAGCGATAGCCATCACATTGGTGGAAGAAGAGGCTTTTTGCTGCAGGTAATGGAAGATCATGAGAGATCACTGTAAAAGCTAAAAAACTGCCCCATTGAATGAGTGGCGATCTTACAGAGAGTCAAAGCAATATAAAATAATTTTGACCTTGAGGTAAGCAACGGTAATTATTACAGTACACGAATGCAATGTTTGGTGGTATGTTGGTGTTTACGACTGTTGCCAGGCATCCTACTTTTGCGGTAACGTTCTTTCGGTAACACTTGTTGACTTCTTGCTTATCCACAGCATATTTTTTCTGTACACTGCCTTTTGTTTCAAAATATATTGCAACAAGCAAAACATTGAGCATAAATGCCTCTTTGCATGCTCATAACCCGCACACCATCTAAGGGATCATTTATGCTCAACATTAGATACATATACTGAGAAAGGCGGAGCCTCCTGTTCGTACTCTGTGTTCATGATGTCCATATTTGTGCTTGTTTTCTCAAAGCTTATGGATATGGATGAAATGATGCAGCAGCAGGAAAGATTGTGGGACCAGTGTGGCGTAGTTTAAGCAAGGTATGACTGTTGGATATGACGAAGAAAGATAAAATTAAAAAAAGCAAAAAAGCATACTGGAACAAATCGGTAATACAGTGAAACAAATTTGCTGTCTACATGTCGCGATGTGTTTAATGACCTCAAAGAGTACTGCTATCTACAACACAGCCTCTGTTAAAAGGTACAATATTACCTCCACCACCGTTGCCTTGTTTGCTGTCTGAGATTTTTGACTCCACCCCTTAGTGCTGTCTATTGGCTGTTTCTATGCCATCCTAACGGATTCATGGGAGTATGAGGACAATGATGTTTATGTTTGAATGTGACGTATCTACCTTAGTACATAAAGGGAGTATAAATAACCCTTAAGGAGCCCTGCACCATGGTGTCTCACACTAGTAAAAAAATAGATCTTGTGATAATAAGGGTGATTTATTGTAGGCCTGTTAAATTACCCTACACTACTGACATGCTGCTTAACATATATTTGAGCTATTACACAGAGTGAAACCATTATCCTGCATTCAAAGCTGCCCGAGTGTTTGGACATCATAACTTGAACTCTGCACCGCAGTGGTTCAGTCACTTTCCAGCAGCGTAATGGCTGTTAGCCAAAGAAAAATGACTTTGAGAGCTTGGACCAAAGAGAAATAGCACTGAAAGAGAAAAGAGGTAAAATGGATATTCATTACTCAACTGCTGCCCTCAGTAATGGAGTACGGGAAAGGTTACAAACTGTGGTTTCTGTCACAAGACAATGGACAGTCGCCACTGAAAGGCTCCATAGAGTACAGTGAAATGTGAAGTATAAATCACACTGCCAGCCAGCATACTAAACCTCCTCGTGCTGCTTAAGGAAAAAAAAGCCAATCCTTTTATCAGTTATGTTAAATACTGTATGACTCTTTAAACTCTTAAATCACTCCATGAAGTGGCTCTTTTTGAGACTGTGTTAGAAAGAAAAGCTGAATACACCAACAGACCTTGATGTTAACTGGTGTGGAAGCGATATCACTCACAACACTCTTGAGAGTGACAAAGAAATGTATAAAAAGGCCAGACATTCAGAACTGATCAAACATTTAACAGCTTATCTTGCTCATCCATATATACATCCACATCTGGCAAGTACATGTGAGACTTTGAATAATTTAAATGTCAGTCGACTGCTGCAGTTCATAGGCATTACTGCAGAGATGTGAGGTTCAAAAGTTAAATGATAGAACCGAGGTGGAGTCTTTTTCCCCTCATGCGGGGTAACAGGTTCAATTTGGTGAATCATTTCGGGGTTTAAACCTTTCTTATCCAATTTGAATTTATCTGATCCAAGCCTTGTTAATTAATTTAAAAACCGAAGTTACAGATTGTGGCACTGCATGCACAGTACAGATGATTACTGACCCATCAGACTATTCTTAATCAAAGAAGTCAAAAGTCATTTTGCTACAAGTGATGTACAGTACCTAGAAATATGAGGATGAGCTGGATGAAGATGCACAAAACAGAGAGGAAGCAAAAAGCCAATTCATGCCATATTGGGAATATGATAACTCATTAGAGCATTTCATGAAAATTTCAGGACATCTTTGCCTCCTCTCTCTCCTCCCTCTCTGCACAATTGGTGCAGCCAGCAAAGAGGCGTCTCTGCTATATGCAGCAGTGTGCCATAAGAGCTTTATGTTCACTATATGATCTCTCTCTGTTCAAGTGTCACTGCAGCTCCACTCTCTTCCTGGTAAAGAGCTGCAGCATGACATTTTCAAATCAATCTAAGAGGAAATGAGCTACTACTGAGCAACCTTGGACTACATCTGAACTCTGCTGCACAGTTTAAGCCTGATGCCCGCCTCTAGTGTCGCCGCATACGTAAACTCTGTCGCTGTCATACAGCCAGAGCTGCATGCACCTCCACTCTACCTTGTACCGAAAAGCACGTCATGAATAATTCATCATTTTCCGTGCTCATTCTGAAATATCTGCTCTCCGGGAAAAAGAGGGGGGGGGCAGATCAATTAATAAGCGACAGAATATCCGCACAAATGAACCGAATCAGTTTACTATTCGTAAAACTGGCGACAAAGCTGCGCGTAAAGCAGCGCTGTGGTTCAATTAAAAAGCTGTTGTGGCTGAAAGAGTCTGTGGAGGAGCGTCAATACTTCCAGACTGGAGACTTGTGGATTCAGTGGCACTCAGTTTGCCAGCCATCCCAGAGTAAACCAAAAGAGATCAATAAATTATGCACTTGATACATAACTAGACAAGTCTTAAAACTCGTCCCAAACAGTCGATTACTGTAAACATAATTAGCAGATCCATGGGCGTAATAAGGCACTTTACGCACCGGAGCAGGTGTCTTTTCAGCTTTGTCTCTTTGGCTCGGGGCTGCATAATAAAATATGCCAGCACTGCAGGGATATGACAGAGCCACGACACAGAGCTATGCATTCAACAGATTAAAGCTGGCATGCATAAACACAGGTGAGAGTAGAATATTTGTGTTGTTTTTTTTTACCGCTGATTGAAAGTCAACAGTTTGTTAGAGGCTGGATCCACACTGTTCATGTCCCCATGCGATGTCAGTCCAGCAGGACAAGGCGACAACAGCAAAACCGGCGTCTCTTTTTCTCTCTCCGTGTGTTTCTCCTCTCGTTAAGAGCGCAGGAACATCACTGCGGCGCAAACTCCGACAAACATCTGATCAAAACCCAGCTGGTGGTCGGACTCTTCTTGGCTCTGGTGTCTGCGCGCAACTGGTCACAGCATGATGATGAAGCGGAACGGCTCTGCCATAGGAGCTGTGTGTTTACTGGGTTATCTCTCCCTCCCTCCCTCCTTCCCTTCCTCTCTCTCACTCACATCAATGCTGCATTTCAATCCACCACAATTTGTTGCTGGAGGCTCTGCAGAGCAAAAGGCACCATTCAGAGCACATTATTCTTATCGTTTTTTTTTGTCCATCTCTAAGTTTCTGTTACATCACCGTCAATTACGCGAAGCTTCTCTGCAGTTACAATATCCTGGAGCGCAAAGTGATGTCAGGATGCAGGGTCGCATATCATCCGGTGTGAGTACAGAGAGAAAATAAGAAGGAAATTTAAACATGCATTTACGTTTTTTCTGCTCTCAAAAATTCCTGGTCAGTTTGATCAGTCTGTGATCAGCTCTGCATCCTATAATGTCGAATTATTTATAGTAAAGCAGCTTTTTTTTTTTTTTTTTTTTAC
>JAPZEB010000011.1:21850827-21861455 GCA_029783705.1 Chaetodon striatus
AATACTTAAACGTACACTGGATTTTTTAGTGGAGTATTTTCACCTTGTCGTATTAGTACTTTTACTCAAGTAAACCATCTGAGTGCTTCTTTCATCACTGTCTCACACTGAGACTGTGTCTGGAGGAGAAAAAGAGGGCAGATCAATGTCAAGATAAAACTACCTCATGACATACTTCCACAGGCAAACATATGGAAACAGTTCAGCCAGTGTGTGTGCCTGTGTGTGTGTGTGAGCACATCATGCATGTGAAAGCACGTTTCTAATATACCATGTGTACTGTCTTAAATGTGTTGGGTCTGTTTAGTGCATACATATCTGGAGTACGCTGAATTATACACTGCCTCCTCAGCAAACAGCCCTTTACTTGAGTGTCTCTCATATCCCCTCAGTACAGCAGAGAATCTATTTCCCCCATGCAGTAGCACTTCAGGCTCAGCTCTGATTGATTGTCTGTTAAACTGCTAGTGTCTGAGAGACAGTCTGCCAGGAAGCCTTACACTGAGACTCCAGCTCCAATGCATACAGTGAAGGAACAAGCTCCTTCACTACACAGGATAAATCAAGCTAATTAGAAGAGATGTGTAATTTGAAAGTAAGTGCTTGGCACAAAGCTGGCCAAATCTCGCCCCCGCATGCACCCTCAATACAGTACATGCCTCTATTTGGGAAGTGGGACCTGGCAGCCTGGATGGAGAGACATCTCCAGCACAACAAATCTCCCCATCACACATTCTGAGACAAAGTAATCAGCTACAAGGGCAATGAAGCGAGATTCATGAGTAAATGTGCACTTCATGAACACCTCCGCAGATTGTCTGAAATAGCAGGAAATGAGGGTGGAGGTGGAAGGAGGGGAGGTGATGTGATCAGAACAATAATCCACAGACAATGTCTTCAAGATAATGAAAACTAGAGCTGCAAGAATTATTAAATTAATCATTAGCAAGGAAATTAATTGAAAACTATTTTGAAAATCAGAGTCATTTGGATGCCAAACATTGATGGTTTCAAATTATCAAATGTAAGAATTCTCTGCATTTTCCAGTCTTACATGATAGTAAATTGAATATTTTTTGGATTCACATGGTAGGTCAGAGAAAACAAGACATTTGTTGATGTCACCTTGTGCTATGATATATTGGATTGGACATTTGTTACTCTCACACTTAAAATCATTGTCAACCTTTACTTAAAGGTCCAATGTGTAAGATTTATATTGGCAGAAACTGAATATAGTAAGTATGTTTTCTTTATGGTGTAATCACCTGAAAATAAGAATCAGTGTGTTTTTGTTACCTCAGAACGAGCCATTAATAACGACATAGGGAGCAGGTTTCATTTATAAACATTGTGTACACACAAAATGAAGCCTCAAAGAGGTGTGTGCCACTTCTTACGGAAAAGTTGTGACCTACAAAAACAGACTTGATGGGAGAAACTTTGACCCATGCTTACGAACATTTTGGAGACAGTAAATTGGCAAAGTAGATGGTGAGGTGGAGGCCTGATTGTAGAAACTGTTGAATATTTTTGGCACACGCCATTTTTAGCTTTTGGTCATACGTACAATTATAGAATGGATCCTATTATGCACTGTTTATTAAATGAGACGCCAAGTCCTCGTCCACGCAAATCACCATGTTTCTACAGTAGCCCAGAAGGGACAAACCAACAATGGCTGTAGATAGGGCCAGTTGCATTTTTGCATTGGCTACTGTAGTTAGCAAGCCCTCTGCATCTAGCCAAACAGCATAAAAAAAACACGATTTCAAAAGATAACACGGTTCACAGTCAAAACCTCCTGAATAATGTACACTGACGGTATTCCGACCGGAACAAATTTCAGCTGGTTGCAATCCTTAATCCTCACCGCTAGATGGCACTAAATCCTACACTCTGCTCCTTTAAATCGGACATGAAGATGTCCAAAACGATGTCAAATTCAAAACTACAAAGGACATATGACATATCTTTAAAGGTCCACAGTGTACGGTTTTGGGACATCTATTGGCAGACATTGTATATATTCACAACTATATTTTTATTCGTTTGAGTCTTTTATTTCTACATACGGAGCAAGAACTCTTTAGTTGAGTCCACCATGTTGTTTCTACAATAGCCCAGGATGGACAAACCAAAACACTGGCACTAGATCCAGCCATTCATGTGTTATTGTTTTTTTGCGTTGGCCACCTCACCACTAGATGCCACTAAATCCTACACACTACTAGAACTTAAAGTGTGTAAAAGGTTAAGATATGTTTTATAGATTAAATGATTAATTAGAAATATATAATGGCAGCTAAATTCATAATGAAACTAACTGTTTCTTGCAGTCAGAATGAAAACACCTCAAGCTTACTGAATGCTATGAACTGAATAACATTTTGTACTGTTATGCTCGATGATTATGCATGGATTGATTACTGAAAGGTCCTACTGGGCACTGGGCCGTGTCAGGGGGCCTCCCGGCCTTCACTTGCAAAATGTCACTCAAAATAACATGGGCACAAAGACACACAAAAATGCCACAAAAAGATGCAAAGGAACTGCAATGAGACACAACATAACTACTAAACAGAGCAAAACAACCACAGAGAGAAACAAAACAACCAAAACAAGACATAAAATAACACCAAAAAGACACATCATTACATCAAAGGGACCCAAATGACTACAAAAAGACGCAAAACCACAAAAAAGCATAACAACTACAAAGAGACACATAACCACCACAAAGTCTGTGTGTCTTGCTCCTAAAGGAGAAATGGTGGGTCTCTTTGCATATGTGTGCCCAAGGGTACATTGTCTCATAATCCACCCATGATGATTAGTCTCTAACACTTGCCATCACCAGTTCTTGACAAACAAGAGTGTTTATGCAAAGAGGAAGTAACTGGTGTGACAACAGTAAAAGTGAGAGTCTTAAAATAATAACAGCTATTCACTGATCCAAACCACAGTGCACAAACTGACACACGACTCTAAAAGAAAGGGCCCCACATGGAGCAGGGCGGGTTTGGATATCCAAACAGCTCGGGGACACACAGCAAGTGACATCCTGTTGGAGCTACACACGGAAGTTCACGTATATCAGACACCTCCAGGAGGTTTGCCAAGAGCCAGTCGCACCACGCAGGGAAGAAGTCACATCAGCTGCACGTTATGTGGTCTGTCTGTCACAGACACTCCCTGCCTTCGTGTGTTTGCCGCCTCAGGATGTGCGTGCACTCACAGGTGTGCAGCTGTGCCTCTGTGGCATGAGGCTACAGCAGGTGATTTGAGCCCCCAATTTATCTTCTGTAAAGTAGGTGGAATTAAAACCCGCATATTGTCAGCCCCTCTGTGGCGCATGATTGGACAGCGTTGGGCCACCGTGGTTGCTGGACTGACCAATCAAAAGCAGGTTTTGGCAATAAAATGACGATTGGCGGCGTCCTGCCACTAAGCTTTCTTTGTCAACATTGCAGAGTCAGGTGCAGACGAAATGTATCCGTGCGTAACGCTTCCCAACACAGTCCGATCGGAAATGTGAGCGCACGGTGTTGACATGATAAATTATGAGATGAACCAAAGACATAAGATGTGATTTTAGCCAGAGAGGTGACAATCAGTGGCAGGTGTAGCACTACACTCTATTTATATATACATATATTATGTTTTGGGGCTCCTTATTTATGCGCACACTCCGCGTTGATTGGCTAAATCCCCAATCCACAAGGTGAAAGACACTCATTGTGTGGTCTCATGTAAAGTGCCACTTCAATGCAAGAGATTGCACTTACTGTTGGTTAGTCTTGTCGTTCTGATCACCCTCTTGTCCCACACAAACATCGCCCCCCTTTAAAAACACAGACAGGACCTACCTGGTAATCTCGAAGCTGCAACCTTTCCGAAGGAGCAACGCTCTCTTCCGCATGATGCCTTTGTCCCTGCCGAGGTACACATTTTTATCTGAATTCATGGGTGCTGGGCGAGCAGGTAGACTCGTGGAAACAGCAGTGCCTTTTTTTCCAAGGACAAAAAAAAGTCACAAAAAAAAAAGCGAGACTGTGAGAGGCGGAAGGGAAAAAAAGAGAGAAACGGGCTGGCTGAAAAAGAAGAGGAGGGAAAATCCTTTGACGCTCGGTCCACCTCAGCGGAGCAAGGAAAGTGATCTTGCAGACTTTCCCCCCCTCAGGCTACACAAAAGACGGTGTTGTTGGAGCTCTCAGATGTGCATGCTGTCGGGGGTGGTGGTATGTCCATGCGGGCTGGCTGTATGGGGGCTGCTGCGGCTGTCAACCTGAGCGGACGGTGCTGAGGAGTCCTCCGCGGCTCCAGAGATCCTGAACTGTGGAGCCCACAGCGCTCCTTCAGCTTCAGCCCGGCACTGAGTAGCTGCTCGGCAATGACTTCATGAGACTGATGGAGGGAGACAGAGAGAGAGGGAGAGTCAAAGAGGGAAGAGAGAGAGAGAGAGAGAGAGAGAGAGAGATTAGTGGTGAGACTGTCTACAGTACGTGAGAGTGTGTGCGTGTTAATGGTTAAATTGGTTACTGTGCGTGAGAAAGGAAGAAAGACTGACATCAGTGACATAAGTGAGTGCTGTTATATTAATAAGAGACCAATATAACATAAATATGTGTGATCTGTGATGGTCTTTGACTTGCTTGTAGCTGAATAAAAGAGAGAAATTCTTTACTGCTTAAAATTTGGTGGCTTTAAGTGAACTTTGCCTTCACACTTTTCATCCAGAAAACAGCAATAAAAATAGTTTTTGCATTTCTTGGTTCCTTTTGAGAACAATCTACTAGAGGAGATGTCCAGTAAATACGGTTTATGTGACATTCAGAGCATATATATGATTCAGAGTCTGGGGCAGGATTTTCTTAACACAATTCTCAATTTAATTTTTACAGTCTATGTTCTCAACATGGAGCTCTGTCAGCACTGCTAACTCAATAAACAGTTCTTACAGTGTTAACAGTGCTGACAGAGCTAATGTTGTTACCTAGGGGGAAACCACAGGGTGGGTACTACAGTTCTGCAACAACACTGTCCTGATATCGGCTGTAATCGTGGTATGAACACAGTGCAGAGCAGCAGCTATGAGCTAAACAGTGGGATACACTCACAGGGAATCACATGCACTAACATAGAAGCTTGGGTTACGTCACACAGAGGTAGTGTGACTTAATTTTCTGCTCAGGATGCCATTACTTCACTGTATTTTAACATGTCAAATAGTTATTTGCTGGTATATTAATGTTATGTATGTCATATTTTATAGGGAAATTTGACATCTCTTTAATTTTTTGGATGAGAGCAATATGTACAACCTGAGAAATACAGTAATTTGAATATGAAACATGAAGGATTTTTTTTTAAAGACAAGTGAATGATTAAGAAAATACTTAAAAAACAAAAAGTAATTTAACAGACTAGCTCATTTGTGTTGAGTTTTAATGTGACAGTATAACAGTTATATCTACAAATTGTGCTTGAATTTGGCTTTTGCTGACTCCTGGGTTTACCTTATTATCATCTTTACATACATTATAAAATGTCTGACAAATCTTTATTAATATAACACAGGAATTTTGTACTATAATGTCTGTAACTTTGGTACCCATTTTAAGTGTCTAATTCAGTCTCTTGAAGTCTCATTTAAGCTTCACATGAAGTGTGTAATGTATTTTTGCACAGAATGAGGTCTTTGGATTTTGTCCCCTAAGGATCTTTTCAGGGCCAGTGTGAACAAGAGGAATGGTTACAACAACCAAAACCTGTTTCATTGTTTATAGAGGCACCTGACTGCTTTTCTAAGTTGCACTAGAATGAAAATTTGAACCTACCCTTTAATGCGCCCAAGTGATTTGGTTTGAAAGCAGCATGAGAAAAAGCACAGTTAATATCTCAACAAGATATCACAAGTGTGCGCCATCAAACGGTGGAGGAGACCTTGAAGCAATGTTTACTCTGCTAAAACAGCGCTCTGCTGCAAGTGCACCCAGCTGTGGGTGCTATGGATTAGTTGATTAGCTCGGGGTTGCATCCTGTGCTTCATTAGGGTGAGATGATGAGGGGTGATTCACAGGGCGCACAGAGTGAGGAGACTGGGAAGTATGGGCCAGCTCTAATCTATTCTATTCTTGTTTTTTTTCAAGTGGATGGCTTGAACCAAACTTGCACCAGCTGTCCCCTGTTCATAATATCTCAGGCAGTCTGCACATATAGATGTTTTTGCCAGATTTCATCCCTGCTTGTCTCAGTTTGTCTCACATAACACAGCAGTTGCCCTGTAATAGTTTTGCAAAGGTTGTAAACATTTAAAGGGCCAGATATCCTGACAATGCTCTTTATGCACACATACTACGGGTGTAGTTGTTGGCACCCCTTAGCTGTTGTAGCATAGAGAAGACCAATGACATTTACCTCCTAAAGGGCCAGAAATTTCCTTCAGGACATGGTAGAGACCAAAAACAGAGCTAAAAGAGAGCTAATATTGGACTTACATTTATCACGTTGACACAAACATGAAAAAAGCAGTTATTGCTGGTTTAACAATTTTAAACATACTTCTTGTTTTACATTTGTGACATAAGCTAACAATTATCACCTAATGCTGCTGGCCATTCCAGACCAAGTAAGTCTTTGTATGTTTAATTAAACAAAAATGTGCTTCACTGTTTATGAATTTCACTTTTCATCTTTAAGAGACAGATTGTGTTATATCTTCTTTCCCACCAAAACCCAGTATCGCTTTAAATTTTATACTGTAAAAGGTTAGAGTTGATCTGAAAATAATACAGCAGTGTGCAACCTCTTCCACTGACAGGAAAGATATAACCGTAGATCATATCTGAAGTTTCTATTTTGATCAGTAAACACACATGCAGTTGTTGCTCGTAGGCTGTTGGTTGTACGTTTTACCTTTTCCATCCAATAGAAGAGAAAGTAAGATGATCACTCCCACATATGTACAAATACATACACAACACACACTCACTCTGTCTAGTATGTCAGCCCACTGTTTAGATGTGGAATTCTCTCAACATGACTCACACAGCTGCATTCAAAGAAAGACCCGGCCATGTTTGTGTGATTGGAAAGACTTCAGTTTTGTTGCTCAAACCTTCTGAGTCACTGTGATTCAACAGCTTACCACATCTCCGGATGGCCAGAGACGCCTTTAAATAACTGCCCTCTCACTAACATCACTTATCAATCTCACGGTGTAGCAGCTATTTACAGCCGAATAAGGTGCAACCCCCTGAGCAGAAATAAGACATACTTGTTGAGGTTTTACTTGTGGCTTTGTGACTGTAGAGAGACGCAGTGTTTACTGTGAGTAAGACATTATTGAAGCTTTTTCATGTTTTCCAAATGAATACCATACGTTTCAGGTTTATAATATCCTCTTGATTTAATAAAATGTATTCACAGGTGGAGTCATGAGGCAGCCAGGTTATGCAATGTCTGTTCAGCTCTTCTTTTTTTTTGTATTTACTGAACATGGAGGACACTGAAAGGCCTTGTTAGTCTGTGACCTTCAGCAAGACTTAATGAAAATGAGTCCAAACCAAACCTGGCCTTTTGAAAAGCCTGTCTTTCTGTGGACTTTAGTGCAAAAAAAGGACAAAATAATTACAGCTGCTCATAGGCTGTAGCTTTGAGTTATGCATGGATTATTTTACTGCGCTTCATGGTCTGACAAACCTGGTGAAAATAGGATCAACAACATTTTTAGTTTATTTTAAGTTGATTGATATGTTGTTTTTTTTTCATAAACTCACTTGAACAGTTTTTTTGGCCACTTGGGGGCGGTAGAAAAAAGCTATAAAAAAAACCTTGACATATCATTACCTTATAAAGTTGGTATGGCAAATGTATTGGTAAAAAGTGGCTTACTTGAACATCTAGCAGTAAAGCAATAGCATTAATTTGGAGACTTGCTCCAGGCCACCTGATGAAAGTAGGTCTAATATTCAACTTTAGTTTTAGCTTTAGTCTGCACCAACTCCTGGCTTTTTAGTTTCTAAATGCTCCACTATGGGCATCGGCTAGTTGCTAATTTGTGTTGCAGAGCAGATGATGTACACTGGGTTTTAGGAGCCTTTCAGCTGCCTGTGATGAGAGTCAAGCAAACTGGAAAATCAAAACAAGAAGCTGAAAGACATTAAAATGCTCTGTGAAGCTAATAGGAACCTCAGAGTGATCACATTCTGTGTGTGCAATCCTTTTAACATTATACACAATCATTTGATCCATTTTTAACCCTGTGTTACGCTGAATTTGTGAAGAATATGTAAAATCGTTCTAGCCCTTTCTGTCGGGGAACTGAACTAAAAGTGAAACTTATCCATGCTCTCTTCAAAGCCAGACTCCATTGACAAAAACAGTTATTTTACCTCACTCAATACAAGAGCTGCTGGTCTACCGCTGCCTTTGTAAGTTTGTGTATTTGTGTTATTGTGTGACTTTGGTCACCCTTTAAAACACCAAAGTCACACAATAATACAAACAAGCTACCCATGGAGGCAGCTGTAGACCAGCAGCTCCTGTGCTCAGTGAGGTAAAATTACTGTTTTTGTCAATTGAGTCTGGCTTTGAAGAGAGCATCGATATGTTTCACTTTCCATTTAGTTCCCTGTTGGAAAGGACTGTCTGTTTGGGTCTGTTTGGGACTGCTGGACTCCTACTCAGATTCAGTCCCAGGTTTTATTCAACACTTTTCTCTCCTGTCCTCCTCCTCCATCTTCTCTCTCTGCATCTTTTTCATTATAAACTATGTCATTATTAAAACATCCACACAGAGATCTGGTGCTGATCCAAACATCACAGCTCTGTCTTCTCTGCATCATCGCCTGTTTCCCCCTCCGTCCATGCATCAGATTATTATTATTATTAAGAGTGTGTACAATATGTTTATGAGTATCTCTGGGTGTGGGTGTGTGTGTGTGCGTGAAGATGAAGAAAGCCAGTATCAGTTGAAAGACATTGCACGGCCATGTGTTCCTTATCAGAATGCATCCTAAAAAGGCCAAGTGAAGGCTGCGGCAGGTTTGGCTTATTTATCTTGTGTTGCAAGTGCCAATCCGCCCTTTTATGTGACATTTCCCAAAATGTCTTTCATCAAATGCACTTAATCCAGCATCCAATCGAGCCAAATCGGATACTCACCCTCATAAGCGTATTTTTATAGGCGTCTATAAAGCCCCAGAGCAGCCCTCACGTGTTCAGGTCTGCAGTGTCCGGTTCCCACAGTTTTACTTCAGCTTTTCCTGATGAAATTTTGGATGTGTGTAAATGTAGTGAAATGTGCAACTACTTATCATCTTTATTGTTTTCCAGAGCGACCGTCTCCTGATCAAAGGAGGGAAGATCGTGAACGATGACCAGTCCTTCTGTGCTGACATCTATATGGAGGATGGAGTCATCAAGTGAGTTCACTGGTTTTTTTCCTCAAACTGTTGACAGTAAAAAACAGATTGCACCATGTTTACAAAGCTTTAATAACAGATCCATGTGTCTGACTTTTATCTTTTATGAGTAATACCAAAATGTGGTTGTACTGAAAGACAGTAGTTTGCCTAAATTATGGATGTGGATCTGACTGACAGAGTGTGGCGATGCCTTGCAGACAGCCTGTCACTCAGGCAGCCCAAAATTGTTTTTTAGCACCAGGCTGTAAACATGTCTATTTCTAGGGGGGTAATGATCCATCGATCTGGATCGATATATCGATTCAGTGATCAACGATCCAGTGGCATTGATGCAAAGTGAAAACATCGATCCGTATTGTCATCTTTGGGATAGACTTTAATTTTTCTGTGTTACCGTTGTTTCAGATTTACTTGCGACCTTGTGAAATGGTGACTTTGAGCCGAATGTGTCTTTGGCTGTCGTAGTAACAGCAGCTGTTTTCAACCAGGAAGAGAATACATAGCTGTGCTCATGAATGTCTCTTTGTTCAATTTTCCTTACAGCATCAAAACATAGCCAACCTGATTCATCTGTAGACTCTTGTTTTAGGGAACCAGTCATGTACTAACAGTCACTAGTCATGTTTTGAATCGCGGTAGCGGAATGTTGAAAACAGGAAGGTAGCAAGGTGCTTTACCTGTAAATTTAACTCATATCTCTCATGACTGGTCCAGGTAGGCCTACACATTTTCGCCTTTGGTGCCTGTTTAAATAACCATGTCATATTAAACAACTGTAAGACAGATGTAGCTGCCTGAAAGATGAGACGCCTTGCACCGTTGTGCTCCGAGAGAGTGTTATCTTTCACCTTCTGCTTAGAATTAGTTAATTCACAGCTCACAGCAACTTGATATGATACAGTCTTCTGGCTTTAATATTTAGTGTTGGTAAAAATATTTTTGCACATTTCTGAGCCATTGTTAGCACAGTTAGCACACATTAGCTCAGAGGGCTAACTTGGCTCATTTACGAGAATGCCGCTGTCACCCTGAACGTCCCACCGAACTTTGTTCAAGTCTCAAACTCTATAAGGAAAAAAAGGAATTAATAGTTGAGTATTTGTATTTAACAGCCAAATTGCCCATATACATGGTAATGCAATGTTCTCTTACTCACCTGACACTTTCCTGGAAATTAATTAATACGTAACTCTTATT
>JAPZEB010000011.1:21861555-21872617 GCA_029783705.1 Chaetodon striatus
ACTGAACTAAAAGTGAAACTTATCCATGCTCTCTTCAAAGCCAGACTCCATTGACAAAAACAGTAATTTTACCCTGCTGAACACAGTAGTCTTTGTGTTATTGTGTGAGCTGGGTGAATCCAAACTAACCCTTTAAAACAACAAAGTCACACAATAACACAAACTGCCAATCTAGACAGCAGTAGACCAGCAGCCTCAGTGTTCAGCGAGGTAAAGTTAAAATTTTTGTTAGTGGAGTCTGGCTTTGAAAAGAGCATAGATAAGTTTCACTTTCAGTTCAGTTTTCTGTTGGAAAGAGCTGTTTGAGAAGTACTGAGCATATGACTGAATAAATGATACTTGGATTACACTGCACGCCTTGTGTGAAAGTTTGTAAACTGTTGTTTTGATATAGTTTTGCTGTTGTTAAACCTGGACCCCAATGACCTCAATTCATCAAGATTTTTTTCTGTTTTTGGATTCTCCATTCACCATGGAATCATATGAGAAAAACAAAGTTTCTTCACAAATTCAGCATAAAATGTGTTGAGTTATTGATTTACAAATGGTCATTTGGGGGAGTGAAGTATCCCTTTAAGCAATTTACTGTGCAGGGAAAATGATAGTACTAAAGCTTCAACTGTTGCCATACTTACAATATCTACTCTAACATCTACTACAACAGCATGGGCATCACCTTTTATTGTTTATGAATGATTTTTACAATATCAGCAAATACAAGCATGAGTGAGTTTTAGAAAGCTTTAACAGATTTGTGTGGTTGGTGAAAGGAGAGTTTATGAAATGGGACAGATTTATGTGTTACTAATTGTTGCTATCAATAGTTCCATGTCCCTGGTTTGATGTGTGGTGTACTGAGCCAGTTTTGAGTGACACTTTAGTAACAGTCTGGTTCTCACTTTACATAGGAATAGTATGCAACAGCTTGACCAACACAGTAATGACCAGCTGCCATTTTTAACATGCATGTGGCATGGGGAGTGTGGTGAATGAACTTTAGCCAGCCCCCTGCTCTGACTTTGGCTCAGTCCCTATCACCGGACTGACCAACGACCTCTGGATGTGCATGTTAAGGTCATTTCATCCCAACAGAAGCAGAGTGTAATTCTGTGTGCAGCCTCCATTAGTCAGGAAGTGGCAGTTTGGGGGATGAGAGATAAAACACACACACACACACACACACACACACACACACACACTTAAGGAAGAAGGAACCTTTGTGCTCTGAGTGAAGGATACTTGAGTGATGGAGGGAGGAGTAGAAAGGGGAGACCAATAAAATATGGGATGAGGAAGTGAATGAATGGCTTCATAGTGGGATACAGCAACTGTAAATTTAAAGTGAACTTTGGTATTTTTTTAACCTGAACCCCATTTTCCCATGTTTTTGTATCTCTGTGACTTACATTATGGGAACAACAATTTTTTAAATTGGTCCATTAGTGAGAGAGAGAGAGCGGCTGCAAAGCAGGCTGCAGTGTAACCGGGGCATATTCCCACTGTCGATGTAAGTCCATTAAACGTGCTTGCTTTTGCCACTGACAGGTACAAATTGTTATTAATGAAGGCCACTAGCTGCTGGAGTTTTGACCTCTTTAGACTCATTTCCCTTCATGCACTTTGGAAGTGGAAGTCGTGCTAGACAGCCCTACCTTGCTTTCATACTTAGACACAAAGACGTGGGAAAATAGGGTCCAGGTTGAAAAATACCTTAGTATCTCTTTAAGACCTGTGTGTGCACTAATGTCTGTTTTATGAATGTGTCCTCTTTAAGTGACTCCTGAGTTAAAATTGATGAGCCGTTCATGACTGTCATGCAGACGGACAGGCTTTTGGGTGTGAAATTTGGGTGTTAACATCACCGCAATACCTGAAAAGCTACAAAAAATTCATGGCAACAAACCAAAAACATATACCCAATGTCACTTTGATACAGCATTTACAGATTAGAAGATTGTAAAGGAACAGTTTGACATAAATGACATAAAAATTGTTTTCTTGCTACTCTCACATCTGTCCGTGGAGTATGGAGCAGGCACTGGGAGACGTTAGCCTAGCTTAGCATAAAGACTGGAGATGAGAAAACAGCTACTGGTTAAAAAAATTCACCAGCCAGAACCTCACTGCAGGAGTTATGTGCTGGAGGCAACCTCATGGTCATTGCACCTGGCTTAGTTACAATTGTCGTTTAAACTCTTCGGTTTCTGTATAGATCAAACACATTATTATTGAGCTTTAGAGGTGTTGATACAGTAGGTGGATTTTTTTCCTTTGTCAAGGTCAGACTAGCTGTTCCCAGTCTTTATTTTAAGCTCAGATAACTAACTGCTGGATGTAGCTTCATTTTTAGCTACAGATATGACAGTGGTGTCACTCTTGTCATCTAACTCTTGCTAAGAAAACAAATAAGTCAAACTATTCCTTCAAGAGCTGTTGATAGAAAATATTTATTCACCTTTTGTTGGCTCTGGTTTGAGAGGACACACATCATAAAGCAAAAAGAGCTCAACCTATTATGCACTTATCAAATAATAGTTTTCCACAACATCCCAGCCTGCCGTGGCACTGTCTGTTGCTGCAGGATGCTTTGCAGTGCTGAATGATGGTCTGTACACCCCGTCTTGTCCAAGCAATTTGGCTGAACAAAGGGCTTCTGTTGCACTGTCAGCACGCCATGAAGTAAGTTTGCGAAGTCTAAAGAAATAATTGCATATAACCATTCCCCTCTAACCCGCAGCTGATGGAGATAGTGTTAGTGATCGGGGGGAGAAAAGTACGACCTGGCAACATGAATATGGAGCCTGCTCTATATCTCTTCACCTCCTGTCTCAGCTGCCTGTAAATGGACTGATTCATCGGTGTCTTGCTGACCTGAGCAATAAAGAAAGAGCAAGGAGGAGAGCGGGACCACAAGATGTTGCCAAACCACAGCTGAGGTGAGTCTATCAATGACACTGGGTCCCATGCCAACAGGCCACAGCAACCCAAATCTGAAATACATTGTGGTGACATTTAGCAAAATGATGCCAACATTGGCACATCTCTCTGGGTCATAGGGTTTTTTTGGAGGGGGTGTTAGTGTCAGCAGCTTGTCGTCCCCTGAGGGGGCTCAATGGGCAGCAGTGTGCAGAAGATGAGAAGCAAGTGCCAAATGCCACTGCAGAAACCACTCTGTTGACAGGAATACAGAGCGAGAAGCTGTTATTTTGCTCTGAGTCATACTAACACAGTTTCAACACTTTTTTGAAACCTGAAGCAAAGGACGTGATTGTGGATCAAAGCAGTGGTTCCTAACTTTTTGACTTGTGACCGATTAAATGGAAGCAACAAAGTACATGTGACCATGTGTGGCAGTTTAACCAAAGAGTGACTGCTACTTTCACAGATTGATTCTTTCAATTTTAGAGTTTTAACTGTTGAGTATTTCACAAAAAAGGGTAAAATTTGGAGAAAAAAAAAACCAACAGAAAAAAAACTTTTTTTTTTGCAACAGAAATGTATTTTTTCTTTTCTTATCCCTTTAATCATTTTGTTTTGAAGTTTTTAAAAACTTGAGAGAATATAAATAATGCTGTGGAGGGCCTTACCTAGAAAAAAATATTTGAACTCCCCATCCCAATAATTTGCATACAGTCCCTAAAAATGTTGAAACCCAAATAAACCTCATCATGCTGCAGTCCCCTGCAATATGATGATCCTAATCTTTATTCAAATCCAAAGCCCAAAGCCAAAGATCAACTGTTCATGTGTGTGTGTGTGTGTGTGTGTGTGTGTGTGTGTGTCTGCATGTCTTGATCCGTACCTAGCTGTGTGTGAACAGGTGCAGGGGTTTTGTCGGGGTTGATGGCGTTCACTCAGGCTCAGGAAAAGACTTCAAGGGCATCATTGGCGTAAGGACGACCTCACTGTTTACTTGCTTTTCACTCTGTTGCCCAGCACTCAGATATGCACACACCCACAGGAACACACACTTACACAGTTTTACACACCTCTCCTTCTCCTGCCTACTCATAAAGAGATCACACAGCTAATCAAAGAGGTCACTTCACAGACTGAAATCATGATTAGAAGGAAATTTCTTTTCTTTAGGAAACCTGTGGAGAAAGAGCCATTAAATGCTGGAGTTACCCTTTTGTTCAAAGAAAACCTCTCTGTAATGCCACATGGAGTTGAATCCATTTGCTCAAAAAAACCTCCAGTACATTTGTGCTCTTTTGGCAACAACTGGTTGCAACAATCAACATATACTGTAACAGAGATGCAAAATCAGAGCAATCATCCAGGAGACCAGATGATAAACCATCTGAATACTGATGTCCTGCAGTCATTTGCTCTCAAATCACAGCTGAAACAATCATTGTCATACCTCTGTGGAGCTGCTGACAGGCCTGCTTGAGCACTTTGAAGCTATTATCAGTCGAAGAACGAAGAGTATAGAAATGAAAATGTCAGAATTTCCTTTTAAGCCATCTGCTGAGAGGAGAAAATATTCTGCGCTGGGTATTTTTCGACCTCTTGTGACATATAGAAAACACAGACTGGATGTTTGCTCCCCATCAATTCTCCAGCTGCCTCAGGGGAGCGTTTAACAGCTGCAACACAAAAACAATTAGAGAACAGACATTAATGTCAGAAATAATCCTGTCATGTTTATGGATTACTTCATAGTCTACAGATGAATCTAAGAGCTGTGCCCGCTTGTGAATTGTAATGTCCTCGTTCATCTGTTTAATCTCAGTCGTCCCATGGGAGCATATAACCATCTATGTGAAGAATCATCAGTTGGGTTGTTAGTGACCTCCTCAACATCTTAATCCCATTTACCTTGCACCTGCAAAGAGACTAACTACAGCTGATCCGCCAACCACTTTGCTACTCCACTTTTTCCTTGATTGCATTTTTTGCACCTTCTCGTCACTATTGTTTCTTCATACATATAAGATGAAAAAAAAAACTTTCGTCTTTCATATAGAAACTACTGTTTCTTAGATACAGAAGTACAGTTTTGAGGTACTTGTTCTTTACTATTTCCATTTGATTCTACTTCATACTCCTCACGCTTCACCACATTTATACAACAGCTGTAGTTTCTAGTTACTTTTCAGGTTTAAATTTGACATTAAACACACATAAACTTATCCAGTGCTGTTAAATATTAAATATTAAATATTAAATATTAAATGTTAAAGACTGAACCAGTGGCTCCCAATGTCAGTGTCTAGTTGGGGCTCATTGTCAAATATCAGATAAGTTGTTAGCAGCTCCACCAATGACTGATTTTTCCCTCTGTACCCCCTGATGGCTCCATTAGAATAATTAACATTTTTAAAAAGCACAAAAAAGAAATACACAAAAAAAAAAAACATGTCCACTCTTACATCATCAGTGATTTATTAGCCATTAGCTAGATTATTCAGTTCAGTTTGGGATAAATTAATGTTAAAAAAAAAGGTTTCTACAAATTCTTGCATCATTGCAGTATTATGTGATTGATCTGGGTGACAGAGAAGAGACATAATAACACTGTCATCAATAAATTTTACCGCATAGTGATTCATATATATAACAGTCACATATAGACCAAGAGCCTACAGCCATGCATACTAACTTGCATACAGTGATAATGCTGATGTTTATCAGGTTCACCGTGTTTGTTTTTGCTAATTGCAAAATACAGCAGAAGCTGATGGGAATTTAGTTTTGCAATTATCTGGTCATATTCAAAGTATTGAACAAAATAAAAATTCTGACCAGAAGATGGTTCTAGACAAAATGTCAAGAAATCAAAGTCGGTAAAGTTCATCCAATGGGGACCATTAATGTTCATACCAAACGTATTGACAATCTATCCAATAGCTGTTGAGATATTACAATAAACAACTCAAAAGTCAACCTCATTGTGGTGCAACAGAACAAGTCAGAAGATCCCCAAAGCCTGCAGGATTCATTATCTGGGCTTGATAAATATCTGTACCATAGACTGTATAAAAAAAAAAACGAGGGCAATCATTGTGACGTCACCCACTGGTTTGTGGACTCCTATTTTGAAGCCTCATATGTGGCATTTTGGCTGTCCCCATCTTGGATTTTTGGAACCAGAAGTGACCATATTTGGACAAGAGGAGGAGCGAGGGGTGAATCTGACTCATAGACTATGGTGACACCTTGCAGACTGCCTGCCATTTAAAGCGTCCCACACTTAATTGCGTATAATTTGAAGCCTTGATAAAATTTAAACTGGTAAATTATATAAAAATTCACCGCCTGTACAGTTGTCATGAACGGGAAAATTGCCATAAAAACAAAGACTGTTTTGTGTACCACGCTGTAAACATGTTTATTTCTGCTGTAAAGTTGAACATTTTAACATGGGTCTCTATGGGGATTGACTGGCTTCTGGAGCCAGCCTCAAGTGGTCATTCAAAGAACTGCAGTTAGATATCTGACAGGATTCATGACAATTTTGACCTGATGGAGGAACTAGTGGAAAAATTAGAGTATCTTTGAGATTCACCTTGATCATCTGTTGTAAAACTTATGGCAATCCATTCAACAGATGTCTGGTAGACCATACATTGCCATCCTCAGAGGCACACCATTAGCATGGCTAAAAATAAAGGAGAAAAAAAATCCCTGTACTGTACTGTAGAGAGTAACATCGACACCTTTCATCAAAAATCCAACATCAAAGCTTCATCAAATTAGGACTATTGTACTGGATTAGGAGGCGCAGGTGTTCATGACATTAGGTCCAGCCCCTGAATCTCTTTGAGTGTCAGTTAAAGCCTGAACCCTCATCAGCAGCAGGATGGAAAAAAGGGCGCAGCAATTACAGTATGTTGGTCTGTGATCACAGATGTTGACTTAATGACCATGTGAGTGTGTGTACATGTGATGCTAGCCTACCATGTATCTATTTTGCATCTGTGTGGGTCTGTACACTTAAATTTTCTGGTTGTGCTGATCTGATAAAGCAGAGTGTAAAGTCTTTTTCACTGTGGTTGTATTTGTTGTTTAAGGCTGCTGTATGCCCTGGTTAAAACACTATAATAAAATGTAAGTAGTAAGGTTAGACACAGCTGCACTAGTGTGCATTTGTGGAATGAAGGTAAGAAACGGAAGTCTTTGTATATATGTGGGAGTTTATCCTAAAGAACGAGGAGTACTGCTGACTCACTGGAGTAAACTGTCAGGTTTCTATGTGCCGTGGCTCCTTCCTCTTTCTATACCTATTACAGGGTGACTCATAGCTTATCACTATGAAGCCTCTAAAGTAGACACGCTCAAATGCACACCCAAACACACACACATACACAAACAGTTACCTACTCCCTGTCAGGATGCCAGTAACACTCTTTTCCACTCTCAGCTCATCAGAGTCGGGGTCGTCAAGAGTGGCAGTGTTGAACGGGCAGATGGTGCCACTCAATCGCTTCCCATCCGAGGGGCGTGTTGATAAGAGAGAGCCTAGATCAAGACGATGGATTTGTGCCTGCCATCTTTCAGTGGCCACATATAAAATGTACCAATATGTCTGCAAGATGAGCAGAGGTGAAAATAAAATATATGCAGACTGGAAATGTGACTGAACTCTTTTAAGAGAAGTGACACAGAGGCAGAGACAAAAAACAACATATTTGTGATAGAAACTGAAGTATAAAGCTGCCAACATCTTTTATTTTTCTTGTGAACAAAACCTACAAAAAGACAACATTTTGTTAGTCTGAGCCAGTCTGTGGCTCTCGGCCCGAAGCCCATCGATTTCTACAGAAACTAAGACATCTTTAAAACATGTCATGAATATACAGTTTAATTTTTTACATCAGGAACATGTTGGACTCTCAAGTCAGACAGGTGTTAAATTTTGGTTAGAATGAACATTGGATTGTTGAAATTTTTAAATGTCTAACAGCGTTATAATTTTACACTGTGTCGACATTAACATTGCAATATTTTGCAAACGTTTGGTTTTGTTCTCCAAACTTTACGACTAAATGTTGTTATTCTACATCAAGTCAATGTTGGCACAAGACTTTGGAAGACTTTGGACTTTGGTTACTTAACAACACAACTTAAAACCAACAAAATATCAATGACATCTGTCATCAGTATTCTATATCAGTTGACGCTGGCATCAGCTGTCCTGACATTGAATTTTGGTCACCCAACACCACAACCTAAAGTTAACCAAATAGCAGCAACGAAAGATGTTGGTGGCCAGCCGGGCAGAGGCATCGTTTAGTTATTATAATGTATGTCAACATATGTTACGTGACGTATGTGAAATGTGGCACTTAAAAACGCATAATATGTAGCTTTATATTACCTTAAGTGAAACCATGATTTTTTTCTAAATATAACCATATATTTTTGGTGGAACTGTGACAGTTTCACAATGTTACCTGCGTGTTTAAAATTTGCGATCATTAATGGTTATAAATAAGCTATTCTGTAATACATCGGTTGGTGCGCTAATTTAGGAAATGCTTCTATGGGTATTCAGAGGGAGGAACATACGACCTTTGTGGTCGTATGAGTCAGGGGACTTGTTGGATTGATACCCAATGTTAGCTAACACGCTAAACTATGATTTTTTTATATGCTACACATTGTACCTGCCACACATTAGCATGTTAACATTGTAATTGTGAATGTGTTAGCATGTGGATATAAGTGCTTAGTTTGAAGCACCGCTGTACCCAAGTGCGTGGCTCTACACTCAACTACTCGTTTAAAAATACTGCATACTTTCCTTAAACACCGGGGCACTATAATTTTTAGCAAATGCTACTCTAATAGGGGTACATTGAACATTTGTTGAGGACTATTTTCAGCTGTGGATTAATACACATTTGATGCAAATCTGCAGCAGCAGGAAGATGCATGTGAGAATGAAATAAATGGCAGAATTATACAAGTTTGTAGGATAAATTCATTGTTGTTTGTAGTATTGTCATGGGATTTTTTGAGAATAAGAACATATACGTTATCACTAGACTTATCTATTAAGTGAAAAGGCCTCACTAGCACATAAATAATGTAACTGAAATGCAGGGATCTACTCCTACTATAGCATACGCACATGCTAAATGAGGTGTTATGTTACTGAAGAGGAAATCCCTCGGATGGAGACACGGATGACTAACTGAATGAATAAATGAAGCCACGTATCATGTGTCTTCCAGCTTTCTCTATACTTACATTAACTTGTCAATATCTTTTTGGCTCATTATCCGTCTCTGCGGTGATTTCCTACATAATCTTATGACCCTGCGCACACAATGCACAGTTTTATGGAATGATTCGACATAATTACTCTCATCTGTAGAACAAGCCAGTTAAGCAGCAGCTATGCAAATCAGATTCTTTCCCTTCTTCCCAGCCTCTCTGGCTGTCGATGGCTTCCTGGGGCTGTGGGAGGATCAGAGGAACAGATGTCAGTTATTCATGAGGTCTCTGTGTCTCTCAGAGATGGGATTAAGATTGTCTGATGCATCCATGTAATAACCACATCCTTCCTTTTAAATGTCACTCTGACCGTTTGGATCAGATTTAGCAGATGGGGACATTTTGCACATGCACACACACACACACATCTCTGTTCGTGTGGCATGAACCCTCACATGCATATGCACAGGAGGAACCGCTAAGTCTGTTTCCCTGGGAACATGAGGTGAGCAGGTGCTTCGGGCAGGGATTCCCAATCACTACAGCCATCAATCACCCGAGTAAAGCTGTAGCTGGAAGGCTTCCCCCATCTCCAGCTAGTGTACACAGGGATACAGATGTAATATTAAAAAGAAGAGAGACTTTCATAAATGCGTCATTCTCTTATTTGTGTAATATTTTTTCTGCTCCTCTCCTCTACAAAGGAAAATACTGATTGTTCTTGCAGTTCTCTGTCCCTTGTCACCTCTATTCTCAGCCTCTTATCTCTCCCACTCATCCCCTGCTCTTCATAGATGGAAAAAACTTTAATGTATGTTAATGAGGACATTAGGCGACTCAACAGGGACACTTAAACAGTGGAATAAATTGAAGTATGTTCTCCTGTTGCTTCTATTGTATATATTTAAAGTCATCTATCACATTTTGTCTCATCGATGTAACTTTGAAACAATGGTGCAGAAATACAGAAGCAAAGAGAGACATGAAGGCTGACATCACTATTATTGTTGTGTTAAACAGAAACAGAGCCTATTGCAACTATTGTTCATAGACAGCTGCGTCAACGGGCGGCTACCTTGTTAGCATTCATAGTTAGCATTAATTAGCATTCATGAGAATGCAAAGATATTCCCCATCTTCCCCAACTTCTTGTGTGTCAGGTGTTTTGCACCACAGGAGAGCTATGATGTAATTGAACGCTAATACAAGAGTTTTACCCCCTTCAAATGTTTAAAGTGGTGTGCTTTGAATTTTCTTCTGTGTTATCTGAATGTAATGCAAGATCAAGAGGAAACTGTGGACATCTGAGTGTCACACAGGAAGAGACTGGATGAAAAGTGTCACTCATGCTGCCGCAGTCAAGGCTGCAGGCTCGTCCTCTTGCAGTGTGACAATCAAATCTGTCCTCCGCATCGACGTCCCTGTGTGACGGCCACTCTTTATTATTCTATGACTCATTACCATAACTAACGACAGAGCTTTGCCCTTGAACAAGGGGATGCATGTTCACTCTGGCGCTTTCAGGCACACGTATGAAAAAAGCACCCATAAACAGATATGCCCACACACGGACGGATCATGAGACGATGGGCCCCTGAGCGTGGACATGTAAAAGGCCCTATTGCCTCTTCTACATTGGACCAAGACACACAGACTTTGTGGTTGTTGTTGCTGTTGTTGTTGTTGTGCATCTCTTTGTAGTTATTTTGTGTGTGGTCCTTTTGTGTCTCTTTGTGGGCGTTTTGTGTGTCTTTGAAGTTATTTATATGTCTTTTTTTGGTTGCTTCTTTGTGTCTTTGTGATGGTTTTGTCCCTGTTTCTAGATATTTTGTCTCTTTGAGGTCATTTTGTCTTTTTTTTTTTTTTTTTTTTTTTTTAAATTTATTTATTTTTT
>JAPZEB010000011.1:21909947-21923237 GCA_029783705.1 Chaetodon striatus
TAATAAATCAGTCAAGAGCTTGGAAACAATTTACTTTACCTGCTACAACTAATAATCATTTTCATTATAGATTAATCTGCTGAATACTTTGCTGATCACATGCCCATCACAAACCCCCAGAGCCCAAGATGATTTATTAAAAATGCATGTTTTGTCCCAAGAACAGCTGTTAATCTAAACAAATTCAGTTTGGTGTCAGGAAAAAAAAGGAAAATCTTAACACTGGAGAGACTGGAACCAGCACATTTTAGACACTTGATAAATTATCAAACTTGTTGCCTAATTTTCTAATTGTTTCACCCATATGTGCAAGCATATGCCTTGGCATCCAGTCACCCTGCACACACACATTCTCACACCACTCGACCTCTTCATTGCAGTAAGAGTACATGTCCTGCTTCACATTTGGCAGGCCTACAGAATTAAGGACATAATTGGGAACAATCTGTCAGCATTAAAACATGATCTGCCGTGCACTTTAATATATCAGCATTTTTAATAGCTTGGCAGCTCTCAAAAGGAGCTCTGATTAAGTCTGTTGAATATTGATAGCCAAGCTGATTTAAAAAAAAAAAAATCTGCAGCTCTGTGACGCCAGTGAAAAGAGAGAGGACACTTGGATAACGGAGATAGATTGCCTACTTCACCTTGACTGTAATGTTCAGGTGTATTCTGACTGATTATAAGTAACACTATTAAAAGTTGGCAGTTTTACCTCATTAATCTTCCAAAATATTCTGTACAATCCCCAGGACCTGCCCCATGCCTGGTAAGTATCATGTTGGAAATATAAAGTGACAAGGAATCATCATGTGGCCACGTACAGCTGAACCTCGCCTCTGCTTCTCAGGGGCACAGAACATAAACCACACGGGCTAAATTAAACAACATTTAATGCCCAGGATGTAGGTTTGTCTCCACTCTGTTTGCTGAGTGGTAGAACAGCTGTGTCTGCACTGAGCGACTAACATGTTTCCACCTCGTCAGCTGGCCAGGCTTTCTGCCGAGGAACTTAGCAAGTCTGGCCTGTCGGCTCCAATCAGCATCACTTTCAAACATGAAGCGGGGTTCAACTCTTGTTAGCCAGCAGCTATCAAGGCCTACACTGGGGTCTGTCAGGCCACCACTGCCATCTATCATGTTACAAAATGTAGGTGTTTGACTTTTTGAGCCATAAATCTGGTTTCATACACTGGCTTATACAAGGTCAAACATGCCAGAAAAGTAAAGGATAAACTGCAGGGGAAACAGCTCTCTGGCTTCACACACACATGAAAAACAATAGTCTGACATTTTGGAAAAGACGGTAATTTGTATTCTTGCCCGGAAGTTGATTCATATCCCTGTTTGATCTGTCTGTTAAAGGGACAGTTTATCAGTCTAGACTGTTTTAAGGCTTTTATAGCACAGCCTTTTGTAATACTGGAGAGGATTGATACCACTCTCATGTCTATATGCTAAATAGAATCGACAGCCAGGACATGGTTAGCTTAGCTTACCATAATAACTGGTGGCGGGAGAAAACAGCCGAACTCTGACATAAAATGTATTAATTACTGAGCTTTTGGGATGCTAGCGAGCAGATTTTTTCCCCCTTCAGACAGCGCCAGGCTAGCTTTCTGCCCCTGTTTCCAGTCTTTATGCTAAGCTAACTGCTAGCTGTCTCCAGCTTCATTTTACAGGGACAATTCACTTTAAAATCAAGAATACATAGTTTTCTCCTTACCTGTGAGAACGATTTTCTTTCTACCAAACTACACAAACCAATTGTATCATTGCTCAGAAGGAAGCATGCATCTACTGCTAGCTCACCTAGCACCACTGAGCTAGCTAACATTACAGCTAAACTGAGGATAATGGCACTAATGTTTACATCTCACACAGTTACCTCTCGTCTATGAGTAGATGCACGCTTCCTTCTGCGCAGTGATACGGTTGGGGGGTGTAGTTCGGTAGAAAGAAAATAGTTCCTACATGAAACTGCTCACAACAAGGTCTGTGGATTATTTTGAGTAACCAGGTCATGATTTCTGGAAAGAACCATTGCTGTTGAGTTTTTTAAATGATTTTTTTTGGCATTGTGAGCACCACAAGCTGAGTGCCATCTAGTTTCATTATACTGGAGAGAAGGCAGAAATCTCTATGTCCGATATTTTTAACATCCAACAACTCACACCAAAACCATCTAGATTGATAAATTGCACTAAAGGTGTCCCTTTATATATGAAGCTGAGCCAGCTGACAGTTAGCTTAGCATAAAGGTTAGAAACCGCCTAGCCTGAACTTGCTTGCACCCTAAAAGCTCACTAATTAACATAATTTATGTCAGAGTCTGGCTGTGTCCTTGCTACCGGTCATTATACTAAGCTAAGCTAACCATGTCCTGGCTGTAGCTTCATATTTAGCATATAGACATGAGAGTGGTATTGACCTTCTTCAATATTACAAAAATATTGATTATAGCTGCTTTAAAATCTGATTCAATTTCCAAGTTTCCAAGTTACATTTTGCACCATAAATGGATGGAAATCACAGGTCACTGGCCCAAGTCCAGGCTAATTTTGCTTTATTTTCCTTTTTTAAAATCATCTGCAAGTCTGAAAATTTCCCCTTTTGTTTTTCAAATCTGCTACAGACAGAACAGGCTGCCAGCTTCCCACTGGAGCTGGCAGAGTTTCCCAGAAAACAATAAATGTCCAGTCTGCTGTTTACCACATCCTGCCAAAATGTCTTGAGCCAGATGAATAAGTAAAGGGGAGAGAGGAGGGAATATGTTGTTTAAAAAGGAAAAGGGTCAAACGAATGCCAATGTGGAAGCAAGGCAAGGGTAAGAAGACAAAAAAATAAAAGAAGATGAGTAGATAGGAGGAGACAGAGGGAGAGGAGGTGAGGAGACAGCTGTTGTTACGTAAGGACATCCTGCAAACTGTGACCTTTTAATCCAGCTCCACACGGCTGCCTGTGGAACAATTAGCTGAGCATTATGAACAAGTCAAGACCTACCGGACATGATCATGAGATAGTTTAGGTTTTATCTGTCTCATGAATATCCAGAATACATCCTCACTGCCTGTGTGAATGTGTGCACAGACTGACAGCAAATAAATGCCATGACTTAAAACAAGCTTTTTTTCCCCCATCACATCCGTTTCTACGTTTTCCATACTTTCTTTCATGCTAATTTCCTGCTTGTGTCTATTTGAAATGCCCTGCTCTCCCCTGCCCTGGATCCATGGTGATTAAAGTTTCAGTCTCTAATTATACAGAACTGAGTCCTGAGAGAGCTGATTAAATGGAGAATAGGTTCAGTGAGGGAGAGGAGGAAACGCACCACGGAGACAGAGAGAGACGAATGGCCGGGGTTTAAAGACGAGAAACAGGGAAGTGCTCACACTGCAAAGTGAAGTGGTGTGGTGGTGAGATGAAAGGGAAGTGTGAAACCAAAAACCAGGTGCTGAGATTGATTTATCTCTTTTGCAGTATGCTTATGAACTCTGTGCACAATCCACTGATACTGAGATTACAAGATCTGCTCAGAGGTAATTCAAAGAAAGGTGATTGAGTAGAATTTGATCATTTTCGGGCATCAGCCTGCCAAATAGTCAGTGCCGAATCCAACAAAAGGCAAGAAAAGATTATCTGACAAGACAAGAAGATAACTGAATGCATTAATCAACAATGCTTAGTTAAATAGTTAAAATGGAGCAAGGAAACAAATATAAATCTTTAAACTTTCTTAACATGTCAATCAAAAGATAAAAAAAAGTAAGCTTTTTCTTCCTTTTACTATCAATATGTTGATAAAATACATTACAACTTTATTTTATATACTTTCATCACTCATCACAGTGGTGAGCTTTTGGTATTATTTAGTTTATATCATGTCTGACACTTGATACATACTGATAAAACCAGACTGTCAGACAGTTATTTTTAATGTATCTGAGGAAATTCACAAACTTTTGCAATCCCAATCAGATCTCTGTTAATTATTGCCTCACTATTGCAGGAAGATTTGAACGATGTAGAAAAGCAAGGACACGCTGTATGTTACGATGTGGCTCTCAGACATGATCAATAGCTCATTAAAATTACCTCAAAGATACAATATTAAAGTTTGGAACTATGCATTTAAGCCATTTATAAGCAAAAATGTGTTCATCTTGTTGCAGCTTTGTGAGGATTTGATGATTTTCTCTGTTTTATATCATTGTAAACTGAGTATCTTTGAGGTTTGGACCATTAGTTGCCATCAACAAGGACTCTGAATTCTTTTTTTTAATTTTTTTTTTTACTATTTACATTTACCATTTTGTACACCAAATGATTCAAGAAAATGGTCTGCATCTTAAAGGGGAACACCACCTAAATTAAGATTCCAATGTTATTTCCATGGCCAAGGGAAGTTCAACTGATATTTCTGAACATTAGCTACTCTTTCTCAAAGCCAGAAACCAGAGACGTAAGTCTTAAACTTGAGATGTCATAGGGTATAAAGTCTCGAGCTGCTCCATAGACAACACATGGGAGCCTGGTTTTGTGGACCCACATATTTGTTTTCTTTTTTATACCCAAATGAGCTTTATTCTATTGTAGTGTTCTTGATTCTGAAAGGAAATTGTACCCATACACTCAGAACATCCCCCTGTGTCAACTATAACATCTTTCCCAATTCACTGTATATGAAGCAGCTCCAGATTTATGGACATTAAAAAGCACTGTATTTCATGTCTCCATCTGCTGGTGGGCCATCAATATAAGTGTATGCATGCATGATATGATGTTCATTTCACCACAAAAGAGACTTGATGATGACTAAAATCAGGTGGGGAAAACTGTGGATATATCCATTTTGATATTGGTTATCCATCAGATGAGTTGGTATATCAGATATCGGCAAAAAAATCTCATATTGTGCATCCCTAATTTGGAGACAAAACTCTGTTGGAAAGACCAAGTGGGGTGAGAGTAGGTGACAAGAAAAAAAACTTTCCATATGAGGCTCGGAAATATATTGATATATCAATATATCGATATAGTGATATGAGACTAGATATAGTCTTTAATTTTGTGTTGTCTTCTCCTGGTTTTACCCATTTAGTCATTATAGCTACATGAATGATAATTATTTATCAAAACTCTTGTGTAAATATTTTGTAAAAGGACCAATAGTCAATCCTACGATATTGCTGCAATTTCAGTATCACAGTATTTGGTCAAAAGTATTGTGATAATTCATTTTCTCCATTATCCACAGCACTGTTTCCATCCATAGATGACACACGCATTATAAAGTCTAACACACACCTGCGAAGCCTGGAAATTTACCACCACATCAGTGTCAAAACATTCACACACAGCTCTTTCATAATTCACAGTTTATGCCAGCATTCTGGTGAAGCAAAGTGGGATTTTGCAACTTCATCCAAAGGATGAAATTTTTATACTTTCTTTGCTTAAGTGCCACGTGTTTTGAAATATTCAAGCTTTTAATGCACTTGCATTGTTATGGTTTTCCTGTTATCAACAGCGGAGCAAACACTTAAAAAGTTCATGAAACGAGCTCCCCAAAGCCTCAGCACGTCAGGTTAGAAAACTTTCAGCAAGGCAGAAAATTATTCCAGAGACGAGCTTAGTTTATTTCAGTCTGCTGTTACAGATTCGGAGCCTTTCTGAATCATGTTTGAGGCATTTGGGAAGACACACTTAAGGAAAAACACAAGTGGTAATGAAAAAAGGTATCACTAATATGTCGATTGACATTTTACTCGTAGGACATGGGCTTTTAAATCTAAGATGCACTCTTCAAAGATTTGTCTTAACACCTTCAAACTATGCCTCCACTGCTGACTGTGAGTGCTGCAGTGTTACTAAAATGTTCAGGCTTAAGAGTGGGAGCATTTATTTCAAATCTTTCTCAGTCTGGATGTGTGCATTTAAGCCGTCAGACTCATCAGTCTTCCCAGACAGCGTAACAAATTTGAGCCTGCGTTTCTCTCTGCAATCTATTATGAAAGTGTCAGACAGAATAGTGATGGCTGTTGCTATGTGCACAAGATGAAGAAGCTGGCTCTCTGTAGATTTTGTGATCCCAGTGTTATAAATTTTGAGTTAGCCGCTTTAAAACAGAGACAAACATATTACAAGATCAAACCAGAGGAGACAAGAGCCCACTCGCTTTTTATTAGTAATATCTGAGCCAGCCAAGACAACAGAAATTGGTGTGACAGTTTCAGAGCAGCTTCTTTGAAATTGTATTCTGTCTGTAATATATTCTGCCAACATATATTAGCCACTGCTGATATGAGCATTGGGCAAGTGTGCCCAAATGAAATGTAAAAATGACAAGTTGTGGTTTTACAGGGAGTTATGTAACCTTTTAGAGGGTTTTATCGTCGGATGAAGCCAGGCTAGCTGTTTCTCTTTATGCTGAGATAAGATGAGACTGATATTGATCTTGTCCCCTAACTCTTGGACAGACAGCAAATAAGCATGCTTACTTTAAATGTTAAACTATTCCTTCAAGTGTAAAGATGACTCACGTTTTTTTTGGGGAGGCAGACTTCATGAACTCAGAACATCATATTTTGAAGAAACACATTTACCCTGGATCTGAATTATACCCACATTATAGGGCTGCACATTATATTGTTTCAGCATCAACATTACATGCATAACGCACACACTGCAGGACGTGTCATGTCCTGCAAGGCAATTTAGCTCAAACACGTCATGCTACAGCTGTATTGCTGCTTAATAATAAAAAGAACTAATTTTCCATGACTAATGTTACCAGTTAAGCCTTCCCTTTTACAACAGGTTACATGCGTATGTGAGGTAGTCTAGAGGTATTTGTTAAAGGAAGTGTGTGTGAAAAAGTACTGTTACCAGGCCAGCAAGTGCCATGGATGCAGTTAAGCGCATGTTCTTTTCCGTCGCTGCAGCAGTCAGCTTCTAGATAGGCTCAGATTCCATTAAAACAACTGTAAAAAGGGCCGTGTTTTGTGTTCACTGCACAGAAGAAATAACGCACCTATTTAGCGCAACGTTATCACACCGTCTCTGGACCAGTCCTCACTGCAGACTTACTGGACTGTGAAAGCTAGATACTAGCTATGTGCCAGCTAAAGCTAACTGAGTCAGCCTAAAGAAACTAGAGGTCTCCCAACAACAGTTCAGAGCTAGGAGGCTGGAAAGGTAACGTTACCACAAACGTTCATCTACAAGAGAAGTCTGTCTGGTAAAGAACCAAAGCACACCCTGACAGTTGCTGATCACAGTCTGAAAATTAGTAAGGAACAGGAGGGGAGCAACACAAGGAAGCCCATCTATATTAGAATAAGCAGCATGCATTATTGATATGAAACGTAAGACTTCAGCCTGGATTGATAGAAGAGGATTATGTTGTATACAGTGGTGTCATGTTGAGTCAACCAGTGTATTAGCTGACCTTATTTCCCCCTACTCCCCTGAAGAAGTGTCTTCAAGAGTAAAAAGTCATTTTTCAGATTTTATTTTTTAATATTATTTCTATTGTCTATACAAATGCACTACCCTGCAAAATCATACCAATAATTTGCATTTAGCGCAAATAACCTGTATTTATTCATACTGCAACATATATACTGCAGGAAAAAAAATGTCAGCTTTTCCAATATTGTGCAACCCTAACCCCCAAAGTTAGGGTTAGCCCTCCCCCACACATGCACACGCGCACACACACATACTTGCCAGCAAAGCCCAAAGATAACACTGTCACAGGATACAAACAGACACGGTAGTGAATAACACACTTGCATGCTGACAGATGAATCATTTTTGTGTTTTTAGCTGAGCTAGACCAGAGAATATTCAGTTAAAACAGATCTGTGATGCTGTTTTGCCATCACTGTTCTCTGAACAAATGAATTTCAAGTACTGGCATTTCCTCCTGATGTTCTTCACTGCTGTTTTGTAAGGAGGAAATAATGAGGAGAGCAGACAATCCAGCTTTAAATGTGACATATTTTCTTTTTAAATAAGTGCTGCATGGTGGATGTGATTTATGCTGGTGTGAAGAGAAGTTCATGTGGATTTGGATCGACATGATAAAGACTTAGAAAAGTAGGCTATATTTTCAAACATAATTCATAATTTAACACAATTCATACATATTATTCCTATGGTTAAAGACAGACCAAAAATAGTTAACATGAACAACTCTCTCCCAAATCCAAAAACTAGAGTGCTAAAACTATTGATAAATGATATTACTATTAATTAGAGCGAAACTTCAACTAAAATTCATGCATTATTCCTATGATCTAAGACAATCCAAAAATGTTAGTAAAAATCAACAAGTCTCTCAAAAATTTTGTTGATGAATTTGTGATGTCATCAACTAGAAAATCTGGAGCTGCTCCATAGACAACGCTTTGTGAAAAATGCTATAGATGACAATGAGAGCACCTACGGGATTATTCTCAAGATATGGCTATAACTTCTGTTTTAGAACTGAGAACAGTACAAAAGAATAAAGTTCATTTTGTGGGTCCACAAAATCAGGCTTCCATTCATTTTCTATGGAGCAGCTCCAGACTTTATAGCCTATGACATCATGAATTTGAAAGATTTCTGACTTTGAGAGAGAGCAGCTCATGTTCACAAATACATATAACATATTGGAAGTCTTAATTTAGGTGGTGTTCCCCTTTACTGAAACTCTGAAGTACTCCCTAGACAACTTGTCAAACTCCACACACATACACAGACCAAAAAATTTGAATCTCATGATCCCAACATAAAGACAAAGATCTAATCTCGCCCTCAAACCACAACTGATAAGGAGGCTTGGGTCTCAGAGGAAACTGTAGAGGACTCCCCAGAGGACATAAGGGACTCTGGTGAACTCCAGCATTTACATCCTCTTTTCTAGCGAGGCCGCAGATTTAGGAACAAGGCTTCCAGTCATTATGTGGAAGTAGTTGTGCTGCAGATACTGTAAATAAAGCTCCTGGCTCCAAAAAGTACCTGTCAGCAGACTCCTAATGAAAGGCTACTGATTCCTTCAGCTAATGTTATTTGGTTCACTGCTCCAGAGAAATCTTAAAGGAAAAGTTGGGACACATTTGTTTCTCCTCCTGCACTTCATGGATATTTTTTAAATAAATAAATGAGCAGGATTTAGGTTCAAATCATGGAATAAGAAATTATGGGCAACCCCCACTCCCCTTCCTTGATCCTGAAAAGCACTGGAATGCGGGGTGCATTGTGGGTCATTGATGCTCCCTGTAGTACCACTGAATCCATACAGAAGTCCACAATAGGCTCTATAGATCGCAACCTAGCAACCCCTTCATTACAATTCCCAGGATTTGGGGAGTTCCAAGGAATTTCACTGCTTTTTTTCCCAATTGGATAACAAAGAGATGACTGTTGGGAGCAGAACTGAGCTGAGAAACACAACAGCTGCCCAACAGCCTGGCATTTAGTGTAAAAAAAGGCTTCCTGGAAATCACAGAAGTGGGAAATAATTTGAAGTAAAATTAGCACTTTTATTTTCTGTTAACTCCAACTGCGGGTGCTAATTTTTCGGAGAAGGAAATCACGTGTTGGCCATCGAGCAGATGTTTCTCACAATGTCCCATTAGTTAAACAAAGAATTGGAGCTTTAATCACTGCTGCTCAACTAGTCTCTCCCTCTCTGAGAGGTATTTTCAGACAGGCCTCTCAGCCTCGCGGCCAAACAGGGAGGACGGAGTGACTCCCATGACTCCGCAGAGGCCCAAACCTCCGGAGTGAACTGGCACGTCTCATCATTAGTCAGCAGGACTGTGATAAGGGAGCAATTACCTCGACAGTCGCCACGGACGACGACCTTGGCTTCTACCAGAAATGGACGGGAGTTTGTGTTCGCTCACGCTGGCAGTTTAATGTGAGAAAAAGAAGGAAAAAATAAAAATAAAATAGATATATAGGCAGATAACATTTTTAAAAGTGTGTGTCTGCGTGCATCTGGGTGCTTGCTGGTGCCTGTCTGTGCCTACGTGAGTGGTTTCCGCCTGAGTGCACATATTATGGATTGGACTCCTGGGCTCCAGTCTGTTGGCAGCCTCCGGTGAGCAGCAGCAGTCTGGTCCCGTGGGAGAGACGGTGCTAACAGGAAACAGCCTGCTTAAAGGGCTGCTTAACGGGGGCTTCTCCATGACAGCCGGGGTTACACGTAACACTGGAATTTACTGCAAAGGCCGTGAATGACCTGGGCTTTTATTGTGAAATTCAAATAAATTCAACTAGAGATTAGAGCAGTTTTTGATTGAAGTGCTTGGTTTCATTTTCTTCTTTTTTTTCCCCAGCATATTTATCTTTGATTTTTGTGATTCAGTTCTGGAAGACAGATAAGCAACCACAGCTGTCACTGACACTGCACCAGCTCCATCTGGGAGCTACAGCTGTGACTTCTGTAGATAAATGACTTTCATTACTTCTACTGCAAGTGTGTTTATAGAGGCTGACAGACAGAATTGATCAATCCCGTGGCCTGTGTTAATACGTCTGGACGGAGGCAGGGAAGGAATCAAAGCCCTCGAACTCTGGGCAGGCATTACAACACACCATGTGGTGCACTTAATTGATCATCATTATGGCCTTCCATCTCAAATTAAAGCGGCAAGGTCAGGACGAAAAGCCGCCACGGATGAAACCGTGATGCAGGATGAGTCAGCTCGTACCTTTGGAGAGGAATCAACTCCACTTGAAGCAGGCTTGTCAGAGAAAGCAGCTAAGCCCCGACGCGGGCCCAGGCAGGCTCTCCTCGAGCGTCGGCGCCCTTGCAGCGAGAATGGGCCCACGCCTGACTGACTTGCTGACAGGCACGGTGAAAGGACAGCCAGTCCCAGAGCGCTGACGGCGGCTACTCAGGGTTAGTCACATGGGACGTGGAGGAAATACAAAGGAACGACCTGAGCATGCCAAACACTCACTCTCAATGAGATACGGGGTGGAAGGTGCACACGGATACACACTAAGCACATACATCCACATGCGCACTCAGGAAAACATCACAATGAATAGTTATATTCATGACGTCGTTATTCACATTATTTCATAATTTACAAAAATCCAAAGTGATGTAACACTGAGAGCTAATCTCCTCTGAGTCTCATATAAAAGAACTCAGATGGGTGTCAACATGTTTTTTAAAAAAAAAAGAGGAATCAAGCAGATATGTCCTAACATCCAGAAGGATGGAGGAAAAGTAGTACTACATGTGCAGACAGTCTGATGCTGAAAACCTCATCTTAATCCTCTGTCAAGTTATTACATTAAAAATCTGTGGCTGTGTCTCCTTTAAATGCAAATTTGGGTCACAAGAAACAACATATCTGATCACTGTATATGTGGCTGTGGCGAGACAACCTCAGTAAATATCTTCTGTGGTACTGCCGTGAAGTAAGAAGATTTTGGAAATTTTATGTTCCATATTCACGGTAAATATCCCACTTTGTCCAGCAGTGTGTCTGTAGGCAGAATTAAATCTTTAATAGCACATTGACTGATAGCTTGAGCTTTTCTATAGTTACACTCCACTGAAGTGGAAACTAAGAAAATTGTTTCATATAATTTGATAATGATGGAACAGCTGCAGCTTCTGCCCCGCAAGAATCAGACACCTGGAGCCTCATAAGGACAAATGCAAACCCAACAACATGTTTTGCTTATTGTTACTTGTCTTGAATGTTCGACCTTCACTGTGCAGGATGATGTTTGTGCAGAGTTAGTCACTAAAAGGCTGTTGACACATCTACCTACTGCAAGGGAAAAACGTTTCTCTGGGAAAGTCCACCTCCAGACACGTTTTAAAGTAAAAAAAAAATGTCTACTGATATTTGTTTAGCATGGTTTTCTCGCATAGTAGTACAAAAAAAAAAAAAAGACTCTGACAAGATACCATTTCAAAATGGGATCACCCAAGGCGCAATAAAGCAATCCACAACTTCAAGTGAATGTTTGCCATGGGCTACTTTCTTTCCCCCTTGTTCCGGTGTACTTGAGATCATTTTGATCTCAACTACACACCTGTCAAGTTTGGTGACTGCATCTTGCTCGGTTGTGACGTTACAGTGTTGACAAATGTGTGTCCACAGACAGACAGACAGACATTTAAGTACCTAGAAAAACACTCAAAACCACTTCTGTGGTAGTTTCTGCTACAATTTGAGTCACATGGACAACATTTCTTCCTGATGACACACACACACACAGACTCACAAGGTGTAAAGAATACCAGCAGACACAACATTGTTGCAGTTATTTAGCACATCTTCTTTTTCTCCTTTATTGAGAAATTCTGGATCTAGGCTGCGCAACACCCACCGCCACTGCTTGCACTGGGTTTTGCTTTCTGCTCCTTAAGTGCTGCTCAGGTGAAAGAGCAATGTGCATCAAGATGGCTAGTGTTAGTGTCAAAGGAATCACCAAAAAGATTTAGCCATACACTTCTGAGTCTCTGTCAGACCCAGGCGCAGATAACCACCAAAATCGGCAACTAGCAGATGTTTTAGAATGGTAAATGTTTTTAGCATGTTTTCTTTGTTCATGTTGTTTGTTAGCTTGTAGGCTAACTGTCATTGGCTGACACAGCGTTAATAGTTCTGAAACATACAATAATATGTGCTATGGGGTTTATGTTAGATATTAGAGAGAAGCTCCAGGGTCTGACTGCACACACTACCATGATCACTGTCAGAACTTTCACTATGCTAATGCTAAGTCTGCTCTCTCTACTGACAAGTCCGCTCTGTGATGGAGGGTTCAGGTTTCTTTGCCAGTGGTGTGTCGAAATCTGCTGCCCGGTCGATATGTGTTTCTCATAAAAGACTGGCTTTCATATCAGTGATGTACTTCAGTCTCAGAATCTCAAATTTCAGGCTAAGTGCACAGACATCACCTCCCTCAGCAGAGGAATGTGAAAACACCTCTCTAGTGATGAACTCTGCACTGATACAAGTCAGTATAGACAAGGTCAGACATTTGTAGGGAACTTAAACATAAGAAAAATACATTTTGTGTGGAGGGGAACCAGCATATGAGTTTAAGACGTGTACATACAAACAAGATGTAGCAATATCAAAATTAATTCAGAAGCCAGTTGCTGTGGTTCTGTATATAAGCTTATATGATTTGGTAACTTGGAAACCCTCAGTGCATAAACACTGAGAAGTAGTAGCAGACATCTTGTGTGTAGTCCTCAAACTCTTGAAACAAAAATATTTGCATATTCATAGATTGGGTTTTTGAAAGAGGGAGACA
>JAPZEB010000011.1:21951926-21964814 GCA_029783705.1 Chaetodon striatus
TTTTTGTGTGTTACAAAAAAAAAAAAAAAATAAAAAAAATTTATATATATATATATATATATATATATATATATATATATATGGTCACTTCTATAAGTGGTGGATCCTCTGTAGAGATCTGACTGTAAACAAATGAGCAATTTTATATATATCTACCACAGTAAATATTTACCTGTTCACAAACACCAGGAAACACAGGTATCATAAATCATATCTATCCTATGTATGTCATGAAAAAATGAGTTACTTTGATTTCAGTTATTTTCTTTTGTTGTTTTGTTGTCTCATAGATAAAAGTAGCCAAATTACCATCCTCAAAAAGTAAACTAAATGATTTGATTCATTCAAATGGTAGAACTCGATGTGTCTTCTGAACAAACACAAATAAATGAAATGCTTAATTTGAATCTGCAAGGCTCTTTGCTCCATTAGCAAACCAGTTCTAGTGATCACAGGTCTGGTTTCAAGGGCCATTCATGTCACAAACAGTGTTTCATGTACAGAAGGACAAAAAATAATGGCAGCATCTCATTAAGAAGGATTACCTCTAGAGGAGCTTAATCACAAACACTGTGGGTCACATAGGTTGAATGCCAATTAGTGGCATTTATAAACTATAAAAAAAGATTCAACAGTGGCTTTAAAATGCAAGTTTTCAGAGCAACACACATAGACAACTAATGGATATCAAAAGGAACCAAATTAGTATTCATATCGCAGGGTTTTAAAAAAACAAAACAAAAAAAACAACACATTACTTTGCACTTAAAAATGTGTTTTACTCATTGTTTGTGCAGTAGTAGCAATAGATTCAGAGTTTTACAATGTGAATGTGAGTTTCTTTACATTTTTTAACCAGGTAATTAAACTTTTTTGGGGGAAATAAACCATATCATGCACAAATTACTTTGTAAAGCAGAGTATTTTTAAATCTATGAATGTGTGTCCTGAGAGGATCAGGCCTGGTGTGTGAGATCTTCAAATAAACTACATAAAGAGGGGGTCCTTTTCAACAAAGTCCACCATGTTGTGTTTTTGTGTTTTCGTGTTGGCCACCATAGTTCTCCTACATGCTTGGCACATGGGATAAGTTTCAGTTGGTTGCAATCTAAACACTAGCTACACACTAGCCCAGGGGAAGGCAACCTGTGGCTTTACGTCTACGGCCTGGTGCCTCTTCCACTAAATTTTGACAAACCTTAATAGCTGCGTTGATAGCTAGTCTTGAGTCCTCCTTGCCAGACAAGCGATGAATTGAAAATCCAGAAAAAAGGAAAGGTCTCTGTGGAAAATACAGAATTTACTAGTGTGCAGACAGATTTCTTTTTGCTTTCACTGCCAATGCTGGCAAGAAAAGTAAAAAAAAAAAAAAAAGGTACACAAGAAAAAGATTATTATTATTTAATTATTTTAAAAAAATTCTAATAATTTTTCTCTCTCTTCTTAAAAACTAATTATAAGGTTGTTTTCTCATCATGTTCTACCAGTGTCTTGTTCGTTGCCTTTTGTTTTTTGAAACAAATCAAACTGATTAGCTCAGGTTTCAAAGGTTCAGATGCTTGTAAAATGGTGTCTAATGGAGCACAAGAAAACTGATGTTGATCCAGGCTTCAAAGGGTTCATGAATGCTCATTTAGACCTATTAGTAATGTTGATAGGCTAATTTAGACTTAATAGGCTTCATTATTAGGCTCAAATACGTTATGCGGCTCCTCCTTTGTTTTGTTTTGTTTTGTTTCTCTGTCTAAAAATGTCTCTTTTGAAAGCAAAGGTTGCAGACCCACGCTGTAGTCAGTGGGGATGTGCTCTGTTAAGGAAATATGATAAATAATACCATTGTAAAACATTCTTTTCTTTTAAGATGTTGCACTTAATTTTGTTGCATTAGTAGCTTTCAGTTTTACTTCAAGATATGGTTTATTTTTCTTTTTCTTACATCAAAACCCCTATTTGAGTAACATCACGGTTAAGAATCCCCGTGGTCACAAGAGAGACAGGCCTTGTCTTTGTTGACATGCACCCTCTGTTCTTGTCTGACAGAGGACAAAATTAAAATAAATCCACTGTGGTTCAGCTGTTGGAAACGCCAACCTATGGTCGGGGCCATCAGTTTGAAGGATTCATAACATATACTTTTATTCTTGTAAAAATATTCACTTGCTTTCCTCCAGATTCTGCCACAGAGCACTGAGATGATGGATTCAGGTTATCCAGGGTCCCTCAGCCAATTAAAGTGTAACAGCTTTACGTACTTATCTGTATTTAAGTGGTGAAAATATGCTAACTTAATTCTTTACATTTACATAAATAAAAGAAACTGGAATATATAAGTTTACTAAACTCTTTTTTTGAGAACTAAGGCCTGCATCGGTGCTCTGCGATTTTATTGGTTCTGTGGTACTTCAAGCTAATGTTTCTGTCACAGCACAGGTGGTACTGGTAAAATTTTGTATTTGTTTTTAGGTGTAAGGCAACCTCCTTTGCCAGGGGGGAACTTTTGCATGAGTTACACAAACATAATAATTAATATATATTTTTATGTACTCTTGCCCCTTATTAACATCTTAAGTACAAAAAAAATCCCAGTATGAATTCTCTTATTGTTGCTGTAAATTAGAAAATGGCCCATTGCAGGCTAGTTTTCATTTTGTAAATCGAGTATCACTAGTGTAGGGGATTAAGCTTGTTAACACAGAGGCTTATGGTGGTACCAGCTACGAACAGGCCACAACATAAACTTGGTGTGTTGGTTTGCATTTAATAAAAAAGTAGAATTCTAATTCTAATCAGCTAATCTGTGAGTCAAAGTGAACATTTGTGCCAAAGTTAAAGAAATTTCCTAAAGGTGTTCTTAAGATAACACACTAATGACAATGAGATAGATGGAAGGTCCCAGTGACCTTGACGTTTGACCATCAGAATCTAACCAGTTCATCAATGAGTCCAGGTGAATGTTTGTGCCAAATTTAAAGAAATTTCCTCAAGGTATTCTTGAGATAATGCATTCACGAGAATGAGTCAGATTCAAGATCACAGTGACTATGACCTTTGACCACCAAAATCTAACCAGTTCATTGTTGAGGCCAAGTGAACATTTGTGTCAAATTTGAACAAATTTTCTTGACCCATTCCATTATCAATAAAGAGAAGGATGCAAGGTCACAGTGACCTTAACTTTTGCCCACAAAAGTCTAGTCACTTCACTTAAGTCCAAGTGAATGTTTGCGCCAAATTTTTAACAATTCCCTCAAGCTGTTCTTGAGAAATTGTGTTCACAAGAATGAGAAAGACGAGGCCACAGTAACCTTGACCGTTGACCACGAAAAGCAGTTTATCTTTGAGTCCGGCACATATAGAAATAAAACCAAGAGAAAAAATCAGAAAAGCCAACACCATCGTAGTAGCAAGTTTGTTTAATTCACAGGATCAGGATTCACAGCACAACACACATTATACACATATCCCTTACAGCAAAAATATGCACTCAACACCTGCAGATGTAAAGTCAATCAATTCACAGCAGTCCTGGATACATCAAATAAAACTGGATGGATGGATAGATGGATGAATGGATGGATGTGGGGAAGGAAAGCAGTGTTTTTTGTTTTTACATCTTGTTAAAGCTGTAGTGTAAGAGCGTGTAGTGTCCGACTGTAGCATACTGCTGGTGTGTATGTAGTGTTTCATCATTTGCGAACGCTGGTTGTGCACGTTTTCAGTGCTACACAAATGCTTTTCATGCTTATGCTAGTTAGCATACATCTATGATCTATGCATAAACTACTCATTTGTACGCTGTGCATTGTTGAGTATGATACCTGAGAGCTGGTGGTAATGTGTGAATAATCCACTCAGTCACTGACCAGCCAGTAATAGACTAAGGATGGAAACAGCTGTAAGAGGTACGTGTAAACAATTATTCCCAAAGCATCCTTATTACCGATGACACGACAGAGACAAGGCAACAAAACAGCACAAACACAAATCATACATTGTAGACCACTGCATACCTCATTTGAGTGACAAAGGCAAACCATGGCTCTGGTGATTGTGTGGGATACAGACCAATTAGTCCCTGAATCAAGACACTTCCCCTCATTCAATTTTCCATTGGGGTTTGGTAGTGTGTACTAATTAAGACTCAAAATAAACACAGCAAAAATTCAGTAATAGATTCTTGAACAAAAAAAAAAGGTGCAACAGGTTTTAAACAAACAAGCGCACGTTCCAGTTTTTCCATGACATCATGTACCACAAAATCAGCAGCCACAACTTAGCTACCGGCTGCTTGATCATGAGGAACCATACGTAAACAAGCTGACACATGCACTTAAAGCTTTTAATGACATTCCCTCCATACCAGAGACCATGCTACCAAAAGTTTAGCGCAGGAATGCCTCTGCTGAGCAACTGAAAATAAACCCAAAACATATGAAAGCAGAAACTGTCTCTATCTTTGGGTATACCAGATACATTCCCCAATGTATGTTTTAAGTATCCCTAATGCCTATATATATGTTTAAAAATGCATTCAGGCTGCAAGTCAGAGTGTCTGCTTAGTTGGTTCAATACTTCAATACCAAAGTCACTTCTTTACTCAAAAATAGTCCAATAAGGGTACATTTTGGAGCTCAAATACAGGGAACACACTTAAGGAAACACTTGAGGCTATTTACACATCTATGGAGGTAACTGTCTAAGTGGTTTTAAAAAGTCAGGCAGTTTCTTTCACTAAATTTAACAATACAATTTTATAAGACTCCCAATCATAAATGGAAATGGAGCTCTTGTAGCTATTTTTAACTTTTACCTTAGTTGATTTTATCAACTATATTTACTGTGTAAACCAGGTTCCCTAAACTTTCCAAGGACAATAAAATCAGAGGTGCACAGGAGCTGATATCAAAATTTGGGTCTGCTGATAAAACAAGTCTAAACCTCATTACCATTTGACTTATCTTTACCAACTGCACTCTCTCTGTCAGACAAGTCTGAATCACAGCCTCAAAGTCCTACAGCTCTTCTCATTTCTCTGTTTTGTGCCTCCTCTCTCCTCCATCCTTCTGTGTGTGACCTTAAAGTCAGCGTGCTATCTTGAAGGCTGTCTCAATTTCTAAAATACATCTTGAGGAGAGCACAGGCTTGCTGGAGGAGCTAGGATGCAGAGATGTATACTTTGCATAAGTCTTTTTGGCACCCATGATGCATAAAGCTGATGATGCAGCTTCCCGCATGTCATATTTAATTGACATCGCTTTAAAATGACAGCTCCAATGTCTCATTTATTAAATGCCTGATGCCTTGACTCCTCAATTCCCTGTGTCTTATCCTTGCCTCCTCTGCTCACCCCTCCGGTGGGAGGGATTAAGATGTGAGGAGAGGGGGCAAGGAAAGAAATTGAGAATGTACAAACTGAGAAATGAGAGGAGGGAGTAGTGAATAACCTGAAGTCAATTATATACATTTTACAATCACATTAATTTTCGGATTTCCGTAAAGGCTCTTGGGCTAAAAAGATGTACCTCACAATTTTTCCTGCCAAAATAAAGTTTAAAACTGACAGCAGCAACAAACAACAAAGGGAAACATGATAAATACAACCCATAGGAAGGTTCAACCCATGAAAACAAATTAACACTATCTCCATTTACATGCCAGGTACCAAATAATGGACTGAATCCAACGTCAATCTTAATGGATACTTTTAGGTCAGGACAACAAGAATGCAGCAGTTAAAGTCAATAAATAAACTCAGTACCATGATCATGTAGTGACAGAAATGGGGAGGAGGGGAGGAGCATGGAGGGAGAGGTAGGATGGATGGAGGGCAGTAAGAACTGAAGAGGGGAAGAGGAGGATGGACTGGCAGGTGCCTCATTCCGGAGCCCCGTTTGCAGTTTCTGTCATCCTCTCTTCATCGCCTTGTTTCTGATGCTGCAGTCTGGCATAAGTCACTGCGTCTCCCCTGGGAAGGAAAAAAAAGGAAGACAGGAAGCGAGAGAAGGAGGGTAATAAAAAGTTATGACGAGGGAGAGGTGGGTAGAAACAAAGGAGAAGCGGGTAGAACAGGAAGGGGCGACAAGTTAATTGCGAGGTTATTACATGGCTCACCTTGTCAGAAGTTAATTTGCATGAATAAAGACACTCATTAGGGTTGTTAGAGGCAGAAAATAAAAATCTTATTAACTGATTAGAATGTGGGATACTGCTTTTAATGGGAGTCTGTTTTAATGTAACCTTTTAGAGGGGTGTTTTTATGAGTGACACATAAAGAGATATGAGTAATTACAAAATGTCTGTATTGTGCAACTTTAATTCAAATAGATACTGAACACAAATCATGTTATGCAAAATAGCTGACATTTTTCTGATGCTTCATAAGAGTCATTCCATGTGACTAGCTACGAAAAGACATCTTACTTTTTGCCTAAAGATGCAAGGCCGTACAGAACTCCTGTAGCAAAGGCAATGGCATTTCCAAACAAGGTTGTAAAGGAGAAACTCAAGAATACGGGAAACAGAGCCATCCTGAAAATGAGCAACCGAGGGGACAACCAAGAAGAGACAAAAAAAAAAAGTCAGTCAATGACATGAAAGCTACAGTTGGTTATAAAAATTACCATTTGTCATATTTGCTGAAACCGTCGCTTTCCTAAATCTTCTCATTTTACAGCAAAACAGTATATTAAAATAAGTTTCTGAAAGCATTTGAGTCAAGAAACAGAATCTTGATTCATATTTGATCAGCGCTTCCAAGTTTGACAATTTGACTGCCGTTTATAAGCAGTGGCTGGCTGTGTTAAGAGACTCCTCGACTCTGATTGGTTCTTTTCATTAAAGTGCAGTGGATTCTTGCGGATGCAATAGGAAGCACTATGAGGAGGAACCTGATTTGTTTCACAGACCATCTGTCTCATGTAATACTGTGTGGATAAGGTGACAGTTTCAGCAAATATAAGAAAAAGTTACTGTTATAAAAGTTACCAACTACAGCTTTAAAAACCTGCAGGAGATAAAGGACCTACATTACCAAATGTTTATCCAACTGCTCCTTCAACAATAATAACCATTACAAATTCACATTCCAAAACTGGTATTTTTCATACAGTGACGTACATTCTCCACTGACATAAACTGTGAACAATGCATAGTTGTTCTCACCCACAGTAGAAGAAGGCTTTCTGCCAAGGTTTGAGTTTGTCTGCACGGGCTGCTACTGCATTGGCAAACTCTATGAACTGGCAACAGAATGGGACTTCACATAAGAAGAGCACGAAGGCGTTCAACCTTGAGACAGGAGGGGAGGAAACAAACACAGCGGTGAATTATCTTTTTTCATTTCAAATACTGTACAACTCACATCTGTAGAAATTTTAACACTGCGTGGAAAAGACCCATTGTGCTATTGTTGTCATTATTCAAGTTATTTTTTTTTTTAAAATTGGGCTGGAGAACTAGTGCTTACATATTTACTGTCATAGAAACAGCAAGAGGGTTTGGACAGTGAGCTGGTTAGTGGAGTTTGGACTGCAACTAAGTGTTATTTTAATAATTAATTACTCTACCAACTCTTTCCTTGATTAATTTTTTTTTCTGAATTTCCTAAAGCCCAAGGGAATGTCTACAAATGTCAAGTTTTGTCCAACTAACAGTCTAAAACCCAAGCATATTAACTTTACTCTCACGTCAAAGAACAGCAGCAAGTCCTCACAATTAGGAGGCTGGAACAACTGAATAGTTGCCAATTCTCCTAGAAAATTGACTTAAACAATAAATCAATTGTCAGATTGTTGCTGATTAATTTTCCATTTACTGATTGATCATTTAATCTGCGAGCAATATAAAACTGGCATGATGTCAGTTTGGCTGACAGTGAGGCCACAGCTGCATCTGGTGTTCGGTCATTTTTCTTTATCTGTGGAGGTGTTGACAGTTGGTACAAGACAGTGTTCGATCATGACATATTCATCCCTATTGTTACACAAAATGTTATTTCTGGAGAAACTGAAAAGGCTCTAGGGCTGCAAGTAACAATAATCTTTTTTTAAATTATCGATCAGGATGCAGTTATTTATTGACTGACTGATTGGATTGTCAAAAAATGTTGGAAAATAGTGAAAAAAGTTCATTCCAAAACCCTGAAATATTATAATTACCATATATGACACAGACCAGCAGCAAGTCTTTACATTTGAGGAACTTAAACAGTGCATTTTTTCTTGAAAAATCACTAATCACTAATCGATCATCGATTATTATGGTTTCTGGTTTCTTTTCTGTCAATTAACTCGCTGTTTAATCAACCTATCATTTCAGCTCTAAAAGGCTTTTTGGATTCTGGTGTGATCTGGTGTAAAGAATGCACATGGCTGACTGTCTTTATTTTGATTTTTATTAATCAGTCTTTTATTTCTGGCTATCAAAAAGCTATCAATGCAGGACATACAATCCCCTGTTGCATGTGCTACATCTTAAAACTCTGAGTAAATCACTGCAGTCTTTTGCACAGCATGTTGATGACAAGAATTTCTCTACACCTGTGTCATTTGAGCAGCAGGTGTGGCGACATGGCTACACGAGACTACTGCTCACTACCAATGTAAGATAATACTGTACGTACAAACAGAGGAATGTAAATTAACAGGTAATGTAAGTGGCCAATGCACATGATACATATGACTGTAAATCTGCACATTAAAGCTCTGATGGATCATTTATATTTACACCAGTTTGTATGTGACTTCAAGTAGGTGTTGACTACAACTTGTCTGCCATTAGCTCATATCTGTGTCTGTAATTGGGACAGTGACATCTGCTGACACCAAACAGCAATGAAACAATTAAAGTAGATTACATGGTTATCAGGCTGTTTAAAACAACACCATCACTGTGCACTGTGTATTGTGAAAGCATAATGGACCCGAGTTTAAATGAATAATAGAATACAGTACTTTGTGTAGTTTAAATAAGTTGTTTTATAGCTTGTTAATTGTTTTTTCTCTTGTATACCAACAGCATATAAAAATGTCTTTGCCTAAGAAGGTGACTGAGCTAATTTATGCATGTTACATTACATTAAGTAAGTGTTACAAGTGTTTAAGACTTACACCATCCATACTCCAGCTGCAATGTTTAACGGGTTCACAGTGACGCAGTTCCACACTCCTGAGATGGCGCAGGCTGCACGGTTTGGACAAGAGAAAAGAAAAAGCAAAAGAGCTGTTATTAAGACATATGACAGATTGTAATAATATTAAGCCTGACCATTAGCTATTGGCAACTTTAAATGTGAAAAATCTCAGAGCAGAGTTGATTGTAGGATTATAATTACACTTTCAAGTTTTAATTTATGTGCTGCTTGGTTTGAACTGCCTGTGCGCTAAAAACAGCACAAGAAAATCAGCAATGTGGAACGGATCGAGCATGTACAGTATGTGGAAGAAAATGTGCCACGCATGAACATATAGAAACGTCCTTCAAGAGCAGCACATGACTACCTCAGGCAATATGTACAGCAATCTCAAAATGTCTAAAAAAACGCTTTACTAAAATGAACCTAGCTCTCATATTTAAATGTAAAAGCTATTAAAAAGCATATTTGGGCTGAAAATTAATAACCCAGATAAAATTTGACACCACTGTGTTAAAATCAAAGCAGGCTACATTTTACATTAACAAGATTTCTTGAAAGATAATCTGAGCATTTTCAATTGGGGCCTTTTTTAAAATATATTTCTTTATTTTGCCGGGGCTATGATTTGTGTTTCATCATTCTATCTGAACCGACACACAGGTCCAGTGGGACCTACCTAAATCCAACATCTGATTATCTTTTGTTGGACAAATGTATATTGCAATATGAGATGAGCTTAAGGGCTTAAGTTATATTGACATTCACAGGTTCACTGGTAAGTAGACCATTTGATGTGTTCATACGTCATGAAAAAAACTGTGAAATATTTATGTTAACATTCTGCACGTAGGATTTAATGGAGGCCTCTGACATGATGTGTGATATGGCAACATCACACATTGTACAAGTGTGTCAGCTAAAGCAATTAGCACAGCAGCAGTAAATCAGCCTGTGATGCCAGCCCTTTAAGTGTAAAAAAAATTCAATTATCAGTTGTATTTCAGTTGTATTCACACTTACATAAAACAATTAACTATACAACACATGAGATTTATCCACTGCAGCGCCTTTATGGCTTAATTTAAATGTATAAAAGATAAATGATGATGATGTCACCTTTCAGGGTTAACATTTTATATCAATTATTCTGGCAATTATTTTCTCAATTAACTGTTAAGACAGTAAAATATCAGCCAATAGTGACAATTACCCAGAGCCTACGGTAAAATCTTTCAATGGTTTGTTTTCTCCAACCAGAACCAAAACTTTTGAAAAATTATTCACTTCATTATTGTAGAAAACTAACATGGAAACAGAATAGAAGCTGAAATTAGTGTGCATTTGGATCTTTTGTGCAAAAAAATCAATCATCAAAATAGTTGCAGATTAATTCAACAGCTGCATCTCCAGAACAAAGCAGTTACTGATGCTGTTAGTTACACCTGTGCTTTTCCTGCTTTAACAAGCCAAAATGTGAGAAAGATCAATTAACACATGAGGTGTAGGCCTATTTCTTTCACAAGTGAGAAGAAAGATATCAAAAAAGCACTGCTTACATTTCTCTCTTTCATCTCGCAATAAGTTACAAATACTTCTAAATTTACCAATGTGTATTATTACTCATTTATAATTCTATAGTATGTTTGAGCAGCACATATTGTTTGGTATTTAACTTTTGACTGCCAGCCCATACACCCACACAAAGTATGATCTTTTGTATTTGAGAGGGAACACCATACAGCAGTTTCAGGCTGAAACTCCACAGTGAAAGGAGCAGGGTAAATATCTAGTGTCTGTGTGAACTCTCAGGCCAGACAAGCCCACACTGCCACTAGCAGTGGAAAAGCTATGTAGCATATCCTGCTCCTTTAGACCATCCAGCCTCCTTAATAATACAAAGCCCATTGAATATGCAGTACCCCAGGTGGTTAATGTGATACAGGCACCATGACTCTGGTGTCACTGTGAAGGAGAGAAGGATAGAGGGAGAGACAAGAGGGCTGCAATGCTGCTGGAAAACTGCAAAGCCAGCAGTATATTCACTTCTTTCTCACACTGAACTCCTGAGGCAAAGAGTGACTCTACCTCCTGTGGACTATGGGTGTTCATATCACACAGTTTTAATCTGGGAATAACAGGCTGTTATGGAATGAGCAAGCTAGGCAAACAGGCGGTGCAGTGGCTGCTGCAATGAGAGGACAATGGGCTGTGAGAAAGCTTTTGTCTGGCGTGGCTGAGCGAGTGAAGTGAGATTAATACACTATCAAAAACATGTTTTTCCAAATAGTAATCTGATGCCCTTTCTATCATGTATCACCTCTAATTCTAATATTAATGCGAGTAATGCAGAGGTGTACACACAAACAGTATGAAAGTGTGCTGACAAGACATAAACTCCCTTGACTGTTGTAGAAAATAGCACAAACTTATATGATTGAAACTGGCACACAGCATACTCGTTTTTTCTGTATATTTAGGTAGCGGCTGATTATTTTTTTGCTGATCAAGTGACAAAAGGAACAGACTTTGACAACTACTTACATATTCCTCCCAAAACTCCAGCTATTTTGCAGAGCCATCGGTACCACCATGTCATGCCATCATCCTCCGGAGTGGCTTTATTGGACGCTGCAGTCTCCGCCTCGGTGCTCATTGTGTTTATCTAGCGGTGTTAGCTAAAGCTACCCAAATCCAGTATTTACAGATGTCGAGCCTGAGGCGACCCAACAATAGCTAAGTTAACTTAGCTAACGCTAGTCTCAACAAACTAACTGCTGACCTACTTCTGACGACACAGCGGGCCCTGTCACTAATACCTGATGTAATTTAAGTTTTAAGTAATTAATATATTTTCTTTCCTTTGTCTGTTCTTGTTGGGGCCAGCTGGGCTGATGTTACAAACAGCCTCCCCCGTCTGTTAGTACCAGCTAACCGGCTAGCTGATGCTAAAGAGCACCGCCACCCAGCTGCTGCTGCTGAGAGTGGATATCACCGCTGCATCCGTCCTAAACTCTATAGTAACCTTATAAATGAACTAAAACTATTCCCTTTACAGTGTTTAACGACTCTACACTATCCAGTCGGCTGTTTGGGTCCAAGTCGCTGCTCCGTTGTTCTCCTCCCTGGCTGCCCCAGCCGATGTCAGCGGTGCATTGTGGGAGGGATTTGAAGTGCGTCATGGTTTGTTTACATGTGTTCCTATCAGCAGATTTGGGGTTGTAATGAATATATTTTACTACACATTTGTGGTTATCACGGTATACAGATAAAAGGCCTGGGAGCAGCAGTTTTGGGGATTTTAATATTTTATTATGAATGGAAATGATGACGTGAAAGGTGTGGCTTCAGGGCCCCAGTTTGTGCTTCACATTACATTTGAGTCACACAGAGAAGTATGGAAGCGTAATTCATTCACATCGGGAAAATGCCCTGTTTTTCTGAATTAACGAGAATATATCCTAGTATTATTTTAAATGTTATCATTGAGGGAAAAAAAATCTGCTCGTTTTTTTTCAATTAATAACACTCTTGTAAATTCTCATTTTTTCACATATTTTCAGAAAAAAGGGCGTTTTTTTCTCATCAAAACTTCTTTCAGACTTCTGAAATAAAATCTTTTTAAATGAGAGTTGATTTTTTTCATATGAAACACTTTCTTAGACTGCTAAGATGATTTTGATGATTCAGAAAAACTGAGATTTTTTTTTCTCAATGTAATGCATTACGCTTCCATAGAAAAGCATATCCCCCCTCCC